>VZRQ01003546.1:246411-315388 GCA_013397975.1 Machaerirhynchus nigripectus | reverse complement strand
AGCTTCTCCCCGGGTGAAGGGTTCCTCAGCTGGGCTCTTGTGCACGGTGGAGGATGGGCAGTCATTATGCCTCTCACCAGAGGCTTTTCCAACACACACCCAAAGCCTCTCTCCCCCCACCCTTTGGTGCAAGTATCTGTGGGAGCCTGGCAGCTGATAGCCCTGGGGCCATGAGCTCCTCTCCTGAGGTGTTAAACTTGTGCTTTGTGAATGTCCCTAGCCCTGAGTTGTTACTTTAACTTATCTTCATCAGTGAGTGGTCCAGGGCCTCATTCTGAAGGCCTATTCAGGGTGTGGTGGTATTTTCTGCAGCTTTTGTAATACAGTTTTACTATGAGTCCTTCATGAAAATGTTTGAGTCATAAACTATAATATTTCAGTCTCTGACAGCAACTGTGTGTGTGCTCTTGTAATGTTACATATTGGTTACAGACACATGCCTCGGGGGTAGGTCCATTGCTCTCTGCTCCTAAAGTTCCCAGGTTTTGGCACACAGATATTTTGCTACTTTCCACCACTGATACAACTCATGTCTGATGGAAACTAGGTTTGTTAGCTTAGCACTCAAAACCCAAGAATAATTCAAAGTCTCACTTGTTTACAAGTCTGTTCCAGCATCATCATTCACAGCAGCGAAACCATGAAGCTGCCAGATTTTTTAGGCAGATCCTCACTGGATTCTAAACCAATAAAACAAGTACTAGAAATAATCTTGCATTAGCAAGTCCTACGGGCCAATACACTAATTTTTAAAAGTATGTGGAGGCAGTGTTTGCATTAGGCAAAACCATGGCTTTTCTAAAACTGCCATTCACTGGAAATAGCCTTTTTTGTTTCTGCGTTGCGTTAAACCCATGCTGGAGCATTCCCGTAAGATGCAAAAAGGCTGGATGAAGAATTCTCCCTACCAGCAGTATAATGATCGCAAACCAAACATGAACCTAGATCTCTTTGTTCTGACACAGCTTATTTGCATTACTTTAAGATTCTCATGGCATCATCTGCACAATATTGCTTTTCTTGCAAGACATGAAGAAACCCAGTAACTGAGAATTAGGGAAACAGGGTTATTTACAGTAACATGCACAAGAGCTTCTGAGGGCAGGAGGATGTCACAGTTGTTATGATGCTGTCACTTGTACACTTGTCACCAAGGGGAACGGTCGTGTCCTTTGCAGGTACATTGCCATGTCAGAAGTCAGCTCTGCAGTGCATACAATTGTCTTGCAAGTCTGCTAAAACTAAGCTGCCAAAGAGAAGGATTAATTTTCCATTGGATCAGTGCAGCAGCCCTTTCCAGCAGCATCCCGTACGTAGGTTGGATTAAATGTACCATGAACCTGTACTCCAAATGGACTGGAAAATAAATTGCCTACGCAAGCTCATTTTTCCAGCTCCGTTTGCTGGGAGACCTATTTTAAAGCTATGTGTACTCTGGACAGAGTTTCTTCCTTCCAAGAGAGGGCACCCTCAGCTTTCCTTCTGCTGCTCTTTGAAGCAGGGGTAATAGGAGTAGTCCCACGCAGGCTTTGCAAGCTTGGGTTCCTTTTGGAAATCTCAGCTGCAGATGGGTTCTGTGAGTGCCCCATAGGCTGTCTGGCCACAGGGGCGGGGGCTGTGCCTGAAGGATCCCACCACTGTGCTGTGCCAGAGCTGCATTCCCATGACATTTATGCCTAGCCCGGCTTGGTTTGACCCAGCATGGCCTGGTCTCCACTGACAGCAGTAGAGGTTGCACATTGCTGTATTTCTTACTCATGACCAGTAAATTCACACAGAGATCCTCAGCTTTTGATGATTTAACAGGCTCCAAGAGCTAGATGGGAATCTATACAACCAGCTGTGACCCTTACTAGCTGTACTTTGGCTTGCTAAATCAGTGCCAGGACAAACACTGCTAAATAAAAGCTGTCTGTAAGGCAAGGATATCCATCTCTTGTATCATCATTGCTTCTATCTGAGATGGACAGTGTTCAGTGAAGTCTAGTGCAATCCATAATTCTGTGCCCTTTCAAAAAAGAAAAGGAAAAAAAGGTGCAAACATACAATACATACATACAATACAGGAAAAAGATTACAAACACTTACCGCACTATTTCTCAGTTAGTTCAGTTTCACAGGGCTGTAACTCATTGAAGGCAGCAGTCTCTAAGGTTAACACACACATTAAATAACATTTCTTCTGCTCTCTTCAGAAAGAAAACACATTTTCAAGTAAAAGGGTTTCTGCAACAACAGCTCTGGTGTTGAACTTCACACAGATGGTGCTTATTAGAGAGATTTCAGTTCCCAACAAACAATTTAAAGCACCACCTGATCTGCAATTTCAGCTCCTCTCTCAAATAAACAGCAGCAATAATTCACATTGTGGGATTGGGAGCTTACTTCCTTCATATATATTCACAGATGGGCTCCGAGCAGGCCACCTCATGATGTGGGGAGCAGGATCAGCCACCCCACTGAGCACACTGAGCAGGACATGTCCCTTTGTGCCTGCCATGACAGTGGCACCCTTCCCAGGGGTCTGCAATGGGTCTGATGCAGGTCTGGCATAAGAACTGAGCCCATCTCTGACAGCAAGCATAATGCCACTTTAAGGAAGCCGAGTCACCTTCACTGCTGTTCCCACCACCCACCTTTGGCAATTGCAAGGCCTCTCTTTCTTGCCAGACCCATGCCTGGTACAAACACCTCTTACTAAATGCTGCTGCACAAGCATTGTCCCAGTCAGCAGCCTTAGGACAGGAACGAACAAGGACATATGGGACCAGCTACTGCTGAAATGTGACTGTGCCAAAGAGTGATGGTGAAGCCCTTTGATGTGCAGTGCTGTAGGAGGCACGTGAGTCTGACTCAGGTGCCATGGTAGGTGGTCCAGCTGTGGCTGTGGGCTTCCTCAGGGCACATTAGCTCTTCTTTTGGCTGCCTTGTACATTTCGGATGTAATTACTGGGCATCCAGATAGTTCCCCAAAGGCTGGCTTTGTTGTTCTCCTGGGTCGAGGTCAGGAGTGCCAAAGGGTGAGGCTTGCTTAGTGCTGCTGTTGATAATGATGGAGCCTGTGGAAGAGACTTGTATTCCTCTCCTATCTTTTAATAGCAATGTTCTATATCTTATCTTAATCTGCCATATCCTGTGCAGGCAGATAGGGAGGTTAAACTGCAGCTGTGTTTCTTTGGCTGTCTTCTATTCTAGCACTCTCTGTCACTTTTCTGTTTATTTGAAGTTGACTGCACTGAACTCTGTGGAATTTCTGAATGCTCATCCTTCCCAAACACCCACGCTTTTTTATACTTACATCATTCTTCATTTTCAGTTCCTCTCGTATGGTTCTTTGAAAGTGGGATTTAGCAAGTCGGTGTCCTCACCTCTCTGGGGTAAGTACAGAGGCATTGCTCTGCCTCTGTCAGATACGGACAACACCAGTTTCCTGTCTGATAAGGACTTTTAAATCTACCAGTTGCTTTCTGATCTTCACAGGAGTTGCATAGATGTACAATGTATATTTCAATTTCCTTCTTGAAACTAATTATTCTTCTTCATAGCAACACTAACTTATCTGTAATCTTCTGAAGACAGATGATCTCTAAAAGGGGAGGAGAGGAAATCATGGGCCCAAAGAACAAATATTTATTTAATTACTTTTATTAAAATAAAAATATCATGCATTAATACGCATTAGACATTTCTGAGAACCAGTAATATGAAGATTAAGACTACATAATTTCTGCATAAAATAGGTTGAGCTGGTAAAACATGCAGCCTACATACTGGAAGGGACTGGATGGAAAGATGAAAATGAGAAAGGTGCTGTTGTGGCTTTTTTTTTTTTTTTCCTGTGTACAAAGTTCATCTATAAAGACCAAAATTATTTAATTCACTAATTGTGATACCAGGGACTTATCCAGGCTGAATGCATACTGACAGTTCCAGCTCCTCTCTTCTTTACTGTTTTGCCAATGCAGTGTATTTTGCTCTGTTGAAGACCCTGCAATTCCTTTAATCTTTGTCTGCTACATGTTCCACCAGTTGGATAATTAAACACCAATACTCAGGGTACTCTAGGGCTTCATTTGACTGCCTTTGCTAACAGAATTTCTCTTCCTTCCTAGTACAGCACAACAGTTTAAGTCACCAGTGTGACTCTGGTTGAGACTTTATTTTGCCTTAGCTATGCACTTTGGAAATGGCCAACACTACGGCTTCATATGTCACATGGATCAGCTTTTGAGGGATTGCTTTCACTCTGCTTCTGCTCTTGTCATGGAAGTGAAATGGGAACCTGACATGTAAAAGAGCAGCTTTGTTTAGGGTCCTGATAAGCAGCACCTGGGCTTTCATATTGCACTTCACTGGTCACAAGTGTTGCCTGTATTATTGCTCACATTATGAAACTCCAGCACTGTGCATGCAGAGAGCCAAAGAGTCTTGAAGAGAGGAAAGAGTGCTGTTACTAGCTTCACTAAGCTCTGGATAAATCCCCAAGGTGACAAATTTTAACAGAAAAAAATCTAAGTCCATCAATAAAGAACCCTTACTGTGAGTTCTTCTCTGGCTACAAGCTACAAGCTAGCCACTGCTTTTTGTTCCCCCCAAATACAACAGTATATTACAATAAAAGTCCTCCAAAATTTAAAACAATTAAAAAGAATAATATACACCTCATTTTTTCATCGCTCATATACAAACAATCTTTGATCAACAGTATAAACCATTAAACCATATAAAAGTCAAGAGTTGCTTATTTTACAAATAGTGCTTTCATAGTTGAGTAACTTTACAATGCTGTGAGGGTACCGTCTGTATCTGTGGATATATTGCTTGACAGTTTATTAAAACGAGGTCATCATACCTTATACTTGGTTAATTGCATCAATACAAAGCAGCCTAAATGGGCAATGGATCCATAGGATCTCTGATTACTGTGAGGGATTTTCAAAAATCACTCAACATTAGCCTTGTTTTATACTGTCAGTGTAATCAATTTAAACATCCCATTAATTTAAAGGAGAACACTATTAGGAATGTAGGATTAAAAAAGCAACGTAGTATGTGAGCCAAGCCTCCTATTGTTGTAGAAAACTACTTTGATTATTCCCTTTAATAAAATATGAGGATAACATTGATGGTGGTTGCAAATGCACACTCTCCAGCTAGCTTGTGAGAGGTAAGGAGAAGAGTCTGGATAAATTCCAGCCTGACTGGAAATGATGTACTCTATTGGCTGTGTAGGAATACCTTCTACCAGTCCACTTGTTAGTGGCATTCTTGATTTTCAGTTTTCACCTTATTAATCAGAAAAACCCATTACTTCAAAGAGAGAGATAAAAAGAGACCACAGGATCTGTGCTGCTGTGCATCCAGACAGCCCCATCTGCACCATGTTAGAAGATGCCAGCAAAGCTGATGAAGCACCAGCCCCAAATCTTGGCTGAAGGCATTTTGCCAGCTGACTTCAGCAGTGCAACAAGTGGTGTGTCTTTTGCCAGGTAGGTCTCCAGTTATCAATTCTTTCCCTTGGGAAACCCATTTTTGGATGCTGTTGAGGGCCTAGCTTGACCACTAGCTGTGGTACAGCCTGCTATGACTGCACTTTTCTCTCCCTGCATAAAAAGAAGGGGTTGTACCAACCTGCAGTTCTCAGGCTTCACAGCCATGGTAATAGAGGTGGTGATCTGACTAACACCAGACATCACCCGTGGGCAGGACGCATGGCAGAAAGCAAAGCATATCATGGAAGCTCTGTGATTTCAACTCCCTTGCATAATTAAAGTAATACATAGCCAAGTGTTACTGTTTTAAAGTGTCACTGCCTGCCTACACACTTCCTCACACAAGAAAGTTATTTCATCATGTCTCATCTTCACATCATCATATTTTTTCCTGATAGTGAGACAAAATATCATGTATTTGCTTCTTTTTTTCTTGGCTGTGTCTCTGTTTAGATATTGCATTAAGAGCAGCATGGAGTAGAGGTTGTAAGTTTGGCCCTGATACTCAGTTTGGTTTTCTATGGACAGGCCTCACCCTCCTGCCAAGCTCTCTTGGCTCAGTGGAGGTCTGACCCAGCCCAATGAAGGGTGGAGCTCTGTAGCTCTTCTCTATAAAAAGAGGCTGTGGAAGTGGTGATCAATACCCTATTCCTTTAAAGCAAGAAAACAAGACGTTATATCTTTGGTCCTAATGCAGCCCATTTGGCAAGCTACTTGAAGGTGTCATGTTTTTCTTTTGTAAAAGCTTTTTTTCTATTATTTTCTTTATTATTTTAAAAAGGCTCCTTGAAAGTTTTATGTCAGAACAAAGAGGGAACACTTATAAAAAGAAAGCTAGAAAATGGGATCCCAGTATAAAAATTTGAACCAGTGGTGATAAAACATTACAAAGCACTCTTGCTAAGTGTTATACACAGAGTTTGACATTTCACAAGTATACAGTTTCCACCAAGAAGGAGGACACAGGTACATTTTCATACTTTGTCCTGATTCGGGTGTTTTCTCATAGAGAAACTTTGGGGGAAACAATGGCCAGAGTACCGTAACTGCTCATTCGAGAGGCAGTGGTCATACTAACAGATGTTGAACGCTGAATGTGAAAAATGAGTGCTTGTCTGGAAATGCAAAGTTTCTCCTTGGCACCCTGAAGCACCCACAGACAGACCAAGAACACCCCAGGCACCTTGTGATGGGACTTCTTTAAGCTGTTCGGGGTCCTGTGACATTGTTGTAACCCTGACTATGTTCCCCAGGGAAGAGATACCTCTCATAGTATGAATGCCATGTACCTTGGTTTCGCACAAGCAATCTCTGCAACCCCCTTCACGTGAAGCTGGGATCAGGGACAGGAGCACCTGTACCTGCAGGAAGAGTCAGTGGCCTCAGTGATGTCCCTGTGCAAACTCAGCAACTGTCTCGGGTACGGATTGGTCAGCTGCAGCCCTTTTCCCTGGCATTACTCTCCCCATACAAGCCCCTTCCTTTCAAACAAACCACAGGACCACATTTTCTAATGCTAGGGCAGGCTTCAAGTCTCAGTGAGGTTGGTGGGATGGGGCATTCCAGAAATCACCATTTAGCTCCAACTGCTCCCTCTAAAAAAACTTACTTCAATGTTGACTGTCAGTTTGGAACAAAAGAAAGCCCCTGGCGTCTGGATGAGTTTACTTGACAAAATCAATTGCAACATTAAGAAAACTTCCGAGGTCAACTCCCTTTGCAGCAGAAGAAAACAACCCAAGGCCCAAAATGAAATCAAGTGCGCTGACATTGTACACAATCACTGGAAAACATCAGAGTAAGATGAAGACTCTTAACTTACATTTTCTTACACTTAGAAGTTATTAAAGGTCCTAAATTGTTATTGCAAAAGGAGTTCTGTAATAACTACTGCTTTATGAGAGATGCTAAAGACTAACTTGTATTTTGTCTTCCATAAGAAGTACAGTAAAAAGGGAAATTTTATCTTTCTCAAGTGGTAAGACTGTTGACTTTTATAAGAGGCTGTGGAATGCTACATTTCCCTATTTAGCTGTGTTTTTAAAATCAGCCTTTTCTACCCACACCTCCAGCTGACCTTTCAAGTTATTTTTGGATGTTGATTTATGCTGCCTAACCATAGTCTCCTGTGTGAGCACCGGTGATCTGCTGAGGCCTCCTTGCTGTTAAATGTGCAGTGAGCTGCAATGGGAAAACCAGGACATTTCTGCTGCTTACTGTTTTGTTTTATTTTTTATCCTGGTAGAAATCATTTGGTATATTGCTATTGTCTGTCACCCTGTGAGCATCACCCTGCACAGGGCCTGTGCTTCTGGCCACAGCCAGTTGCTGCACAGCCCCATCCACTCCCAGTGCCACTGTGTCTGCCCCTGCAGGCACTACCCAGTTTTTATTTTTTTGCTGGCTTTTGAATCATTACCGAGCTGCTGACTTACAAATCATGGCTTACAGGATGCCTATTTACCAGAAATACTTCCCAATATATAGCTGATCCTGCCCATTTGGAATCTACATTTGTATCAACAGTTTGTGATCCTAACTCCTCTTTCCTACTTTTTTCATCAAAAACATCACATTCAAAGGGAGTTGTTCTTTCTAACTTAAAATGCTTAATTTTTAGATGAATCTCCTTGTTTCTAGCAATGAATTGCTGCTGAATCCCTCCTGAATTGTTTTAAAAGGGCAAGTGTTAACCTCTATTCATGCTACATAATGCTGGTGATACACGTTGCTATTTCTCAGCGGCTTTCTTGTTTTAGCCAACAGATTAAACAGATTAAAATCAATAAACTCCTTTGTGCAATGGTGTCCGAAAGATTCTGTGGGAGAATATGCACTGTGTGATTTTCTATGTCTCGGCTTGGAGACTAACAGATTTAGCAAATTGAAAAATTATCTGTGACTTCTGCTAAGATCTTTTTTTAGTTTTATGTACTTTTCTGCCAGGGTGGTGGGTGGGGAAAAGCAGTGCTGCCTGTGCGCACATGTTGCACACTTGTGAGAGCAACACAACAAATCTGCTCCCAGGAATGCAAGGAGAAATCTGCCGCTAATTGGACGTGGGAACTGAATCTTGGTTGCTGTTTTAAATACAAGCCGCTGATAATCCAAGTCAAACACTGCATCTTCCACACCACTGTGTCTGGGACTCGGGTCGTGGTGAGACACATCTACCAAACAGAACAGTCTCCGGGTTCTGACCCAACATGCCACTTCAGCCTGTACTGTAGTGGGACCCATGAGCTGTACACATACAAACTGCTAATGCATGTTACGAAAAACAGGGCTCATTTCACGTGACTGGAGGGCTCCTTTCCTCAGTAAATCTGTTAAAACAGTGCTCTACGGATTTGCTGCTTGATCCTGGACTTCAGATGCAATACTTAAACTGAAACACATAATGATGTAGTCAAAACACAGCAGCGGCATAAATTTGACTGTTTCTTGCTACTTAATACAGACTACAGATCCTCTCCAAGTCAGCTGCTTGTGCTACCCTCAAGCAAGTTGCCACCATTCAACTAATTGAGGGCCTTTGTCCTCAAATGAGAATTCGCTTTCTGATCTAGTGGTTTGATTAAAATAGCACTGCCAAGCTGCTGGTGGGATGCATCTAAAGGACTGACTAAATTCACACTTTAGGCACTTTACTCCTCCTATATTCATAAGAAATGTTAGTGATGGAATAATTTTATGGGTCACTGGAAAGAGTAGCTGCTTTTGCTGCTGTGACTGACTTATAATATCAAGCTAAAATCTTAGCCTTGCCTTGCCTGCCTATACCACACTAATAACCAGAAGATGATGCTGTGTATTTCAAAGAAGCAGTAGGCAACCCTGTGCTTCAGAAGAGGGTGGTAATATTTTCTATCACTCCAGATTATTGTTTCTTTCCTTAATTCATTCTCACTGCTCCTCCTGCACTGCCAGGATAGTAAACCAAAAGGGACATGAAACCAGCCCCAGCATCTGCCCCAGAGTGGGACAGCAATTGGCAGTATTCTGCTTTGAAGTGAGTGAAGTGTATTACTTAGATACCCCTTTTCTCTGATAAATGTATAAGGGAAAATGATTTCTGCTCTGGGCCCCTTTAAGAAGGGAAATAAAGCTGCTCGGCTAGAGCTACCTGTATTTCTTGCCTTAGTCAAGTTTAATTTAGTATAGTTCTCCCAGTCTGCCTCGTGAGTGCTCCAATTTGCCACTATTTGCATTTCCTTGACACATAATTGAAGTCTGTTAGAAGTTATCTGACACTTCATTTTTCAGTTACGGCAACATCTTAAACAGTTTTGTTGAAGAAGAAAGGCATTTTGACAACTTGACAGCTGCATAAGGGATCAGAACAAAAAAAGTCTTGGGTTTGACCATCAGAAAACAGACTAGTGAGCACTTTATAATCATGTATAGATGACTTGGAGGTGTGTTCCTCTTGTCAGTTTGTAGAAGTAGTGGTCAGCAGGTGATGCATTGTGCCATTTTGCTCCTTGTGCTAGTTTTCCCCAGACCAATCCACTCCATACTGCCCTGGGCAGAATCACCCATACGTCCCTCAGATGCACTTCTCACCTTCGGGCGAAAAAGCAGTACATGGAGCCAATTTGTAAAAATCTGGTGGTTTGGAATAACAGTTTCAGTTCCAGGAGATTTGGAACATAATTTTTTTTCCTGCTGGTGATCTGAGCAACACTTAGCAGATGAGCAGTACAAGCATCTGATCTTGTAAAAGATCCAAAAATTCTGTTAGAAACATTTATAAAAATACAGAATGTAGAAAGGAATTTGACTGTACAATGTGTACAGCTCTCAAGTTCATCCCAGAGTGGCTTTTTACCATGCTACCATTTGAAAATGAAAGGAATGCATCCATATTTCTTCAGTCCAGGAAGATCCTGCTCCATCCCAACATGGCATCCGAGCGCAGGTTAGAGGCTTCAGTTATTACATGGAAATGGGCAAGGAAAGACCCAAACTACCATCAGACAGGCTTTGCAGTTTCAAAGCCCCACGCTGAAAAGGAGAGGTGTGCTTTTTGATGCATTGTGGTTGCCATTTGCTCTGAGCCAGAGTCCTCTCTTGCAGCAGCCAACAGTTCACTTATCTGGCTTGCCTCGCTGCAAGAAGAAATTCTCTCTGGTCATGCAGAGGCTTCAATGTATTCACTTTTTGGTGCCGCTACCCTCAAGTACTCTGGGTTTTCTGCTGCGGGAACTTTCAAGAGACCATTAGGCTTGGTTTCCTTCGGTAAGAAGTCCTGCTGGTAGTCAGGATTGTCCAGATTTATTTGGTGATTACCTGCCTGGATCCAGTAGGGAGAGCTCTCAAAGACTGTCTTGGCCAGTGGAGACTGGTTGGTGTTGAGATACTCAGGGTTGTCCACAGCTGTGCTGTGTGAATTCTGGTAGCTGGAGTCTGTGGGGACCTTTGAGTTTGCTGAGAGAGAGAAGTTGTTGTAGATTGGATTCTGGACTGCTGAGGAAGATGCTTTCTTGGGCACCAACTGGTTTACATATTCTAGAATAAAAAGAAAATAAAAATGAGAAGGAATGAAAAGGAAGATATAAAATTAATGTAGCCATTTATGTATTTTGACATTTAGTTTCAACCCAGCTGCCACTTGTTCTTTGCACATGGCACGTCTCTGAACTTCCAGAGTGGAAAAGAGCCACGGGCAGGAACTGCCACTCCGTGGCACCAAACATGCTGCCCTGAGGTTCACCGCCAAGAATTTTGTTTGCTGACCAGCAAAGAGATGGCTTGGACCACGAGACAGGGAGATAGCTACTGCTGATTTTAGTGGCGTGTGGGTGGCTGTGTCCCAGATAGTATTCTGAAATGGCAGTTTGGGAGGTTAGCTGCCAGAAGCTGTTTCCCTGGAAAAAATGTTTAGAGATGAGGAAAATGCCTAGAAAATACAGGACTGGCAGTAACAGTGACTCCACATTTCATGTCAGTGCTATTCCTCGCAGGGCCTTTCACCCTTTTTAGCTATGGCATATTCTTGGAAGGGTTGGCTGGGATTTTTTAAGGACACAAAGCATCATCACTGCGTTATCCAGCCCCGTCTCCCTCAGTGCTCACTGGCTCTCTCTCTACACCAGACTGCCTACACTGTAAGTCCATGTGCAACCATGAACTGCCTTCTGTGGATCAACTTCCGAAAGCAATGAAACAGCCATAAAGCTTTTTACATTGCTGAAATGGTAAAAGGAATAAAACAAATTTTTAGAGGATATTTTCTAAAGTGAAAGCTTTAAACATATAACCACACATGCAAACTCCCTGCCTAGATGGCACACATAGGTAACATAAAGAACTCGGCTCATGAGGGAACTGAAGTAAGAAATGGTCAGAAGCAGACAGATAAAGGCTAGGAAAATGATATGTGCACACTTTTCCACTCCTATTTACTGAGCAAAAAGGGTAGAAAGCATTTGAATTGCTTCCTTTCTACAGAAAAGGAAGGAAAATGATTATATTTGCAACCAAATGGCTTGTGAATGAGTGGCCATGGGATGGAAACACAGGAGAGGTACTCACCTGGGGCTGGTAGGAAGCTGTCATCTATGCTGTCCTCCAAGAAAGCGCCTGTTGGGTCTGAGCTATACCTCTGGACAAAGCTGTCTTCCCGCACAGGGTGCCCCTGCTACGATGAAAGTAGAGAAAAACAGTATTAAAGGGACTGATTTGTAGAAGCTGTTCTACACAGGAGGACTTACTCCTTTATTACAGTCATGGTACTTACCCCGTTCCTGTCAATGCAGGTTGTAGCAGAGTTGTTGCTGGTAGCACTCTTAAAAGACAGAGAAAGAAAATACAGACATTATGAGAAAGCAGTTCACTCTTAAAATTGCTTGTCATGTTTCCACAGTGGAAAAATTTCGTACCAATGAACTCAAGAGAGGAGTGCGAGATGTTGAAGGGCTGTTGAAAAAGCCCTGGTGTGGCACGAGGTACTCATCTGCATCCACTATATCTTCCATGTCCTCCTCCTCCATCAGGGTGCGATAAAACTTGGAGTCTGTAGGGCTGGGCAGGTGCATCCTATCGTCTCCCTGTTAAAAAAGTCAGCATGACACAGGACTTGCAGACTCCTTTCAAGCCCTCATTCTCCCCTTCTCTCTGAGACAAAGTAATTTAACAAGAGGCACAAGACACAAAATCTTGATTCACAGATTCACAGAATATTCTGAGTTGGAAGGGACACACAAGGACCATCAAGTCCAATGCTTAAGTAAATGGCCCATACAGAGATCTGTGTGTTTCACCAAATTTACCTAGAGTTTAGGGGAACTTGGGCCTGCAATCTGAGTCCATGCTGCTGTAAAATATCAGCATTTTGCAGAGGAACAAACTCTGTTCTCCTCTCATGATCACAGTATGGACTGTTCCTGGTGCTAGGACCATCAAGTCCAATGCTTAATGACCAGTCTTGTGACCACTAAAAGTGACCAGTCTTGACATTTTGTTTGTGGTTCTAGCTGAATGTGTTAAAACCTGGAAAGCAACAATAAATCTGGCCTTCAGTTATCCATATTATATGTTTTCATATGCATTACTGGTTACTTTGGGCCTCAGATGAAATGCCAGTCAGATACCTTCCCACCACTGCGGTTAGTACCTGTATAACGAGATAGCGTGGAGGGTCTCGGGCCATTTTTGAGAATTCAGCTATCAGCTCACGAAACTTGGGGCGGCTGTCTGCATCAATCATCCAGCCTGCAGGAAAAGCAATGCACAAACAAAACTGTTTTGGTGATCAGCACAGAGTTTAAAATAAAACCTAACAGCAAAAAGAGCAGTGCCATGTGTGGAACAAAGAAAGGAGCTACCCCTAAGGGGCCACCATAAACAGTTCATTCACCAGCCAAGGGTGTGAATTTCAGCATTTAAAATGCAGATCTTGGCAGTTTGGGGAAGAAGGAAATAAAATCCCATGCTGGAAAACCTTCAGGCTGAGTCTGTCTTCTCTCCTGCTGGCCTATCTCCATGGGGGCAGGCAGGTCCCATTTGAGGGCTAACCCAAATTAGTCTGCTTTGAAAAAGCTCTTGAAGGAGAGGAAGCAAACTGACACCAGTGGGTGCCTGCAAAGGTACCATAATTTGACCATTGGACAGTCCCTGGACTGCTTCATGAAGTCCTGGGAAACCTACAGCAGAAGTCTCCCTCTGTACCAGATGTCTTCTAAAATTCAAAACATTCTCACTGGAGACATTTTGAAAGATTACTGCAACCAAGCTGTATTTAATTAGTAAACAGATTTTAATAAAAGTTAAGTCCTCAGAGCTTAGTGTGGATCAATGCTAGAAGAGATTTCAAATATAGATACTGGAGGTTTTACATGTGATATTAGTTAGGAAACCCACATTTTCTGTAATCAGCTAACAGATGAGCTGATCTAGAGCCTCTTGTGTTTAAAATTAAAAATAATGAAGGTCAAGCTTAGTGAGTCTAGAGGAACTCAGAAGAAACAGCCTAGCTATAGTAATAGAGAAATGAAGTGGCAGTATGTCATCTCAAATCTGCATTAGACAAAGGCATCCGCATTAGACAAAATCTCAGAACTTCCAGTGACTTTTTACCATGCTATAAATATGATTCCCTGCTAATTCAAAAAGAAATGCCTCTTGCTTTCAGACAAAATGGAGCGTAAGGGAGTTCACTGTTCTTGCAGGAGCAGCATCTACTGTTTTTGACTTTACATGTGAGTTGCCTACATTTAAGTGTTGTTTTTTGAAAATTTAGTAATTATTGTGAAATAACTTTGAAGACTTCAGTTTACACTTTCTGATTATAAAAGAGGTGACTGGGAATCCTGAATTTCTTTAGACAAAATGGCACAGCTTTAACAGGGTCTGCACTGTAGCCTGCAAACATGAGGTGACCAGAGCAGCAAAAGATGTGCAACTGAGTCCTGTGCCAGAAGGAAGGCTGAGCCCCCAGCTCCTCACACTCTTGCACTTAAATTCAGTGTAATGGCATGAAAGGGATGGGGACACTCCATTGGCTGTGTTTTAAAATCATCAGGTACCTGATTAGGTGCCTGGCAAAATGCCTCCTTTCTACATCTGGACTGACCCTAAGGAAAGACAGGGGCTGAGGTGTCAGTAGGGTTCAGAACCTCTGAGGAGGAGTTTCTAGGACATTGCTTTGGGGTCTGGGCACCTCCCAGGCTAGGTGCACACTTCTGGATGCAGTTCCTGCTTGCTCTGCTGAGCAAAGGATCAGGCTCACCTTGTGTGGTGCTTGTCCCACCACAGCAATATGCGGGTGCTCTAGGATTCCCCAAAATTGCTGCATTATGGAGTGCTTATGGTAGCATGGCTCCTGTTTCAGGAACAGGTACATGTTGCTCCAGTGAGAAGGTCTTAAATGCCACCTAGTGGGCTGCTTATCACATCCTCACAGCAGTGAGCAGGGACATGGCAGTCATGGCCTAGAGATGTGCGGGAAGCCAGGTAGTAATCTGACATTTAGTAGCTGATATAGATGGAAAGGGGGTTTCAGGTTCAGAAGCCCTTTGGTGTGCCCTAAAATGGCCAGAAAATGCTTCAGAAAATGCTTCTGCTCTTGAGCTACTTTACTGCAACAGCTGCATGCCAAAAAGGGACCAGCCAAAAATGAGGAAGAAATTGGAAAAGGAACTCTGAATCCTTGTGTGTATCTGACATTGCCATGGTGCCTGCACTCCTGACACTCCTTTAGTAATAACCCACACGTGTGATTGCAGTGGGAGGCATATTACTGAACTAAGGGGGAGACTGGAGGAGAAGGCAGTGTTCATTTAATTTCCTAGACACACAAAACCAGAATATCAGGCAAAGTGGTTGGTGTCATGCTAATTCATACTGCCTGACCATGTCAGTTTACAGTAAATGACAATATCAGTCAGTGGTGTGAATGCTGAAAAAAACATTAGTTGGTTGAACGAGTGACTCATGAAACCACATCCCATGCTCCTAGGTAAAGCTCAAGGTGTCGGAACAGACTCGGGTGTCACCACTCTTTTCACACAACCCGACTTCTGCCCCATCACCAGGAATGCAGCAAAAAATGCAACTGAGTTACTTATTCAACTTAGATGAGCAGCCACAACCCCAAGCGTGAACTCACATTTGACCATGATCATGTACACGTCGATGGTACAGATGGGGGGCTGTGGCAAACGCTCGCCCTTCTCCAGGACAGAGGAGATCTCACTGGCAGGGATCCCTTCATAGGGCTTGGATCCAAATGTCATCAGCTCCCAAACTGTCACACCTGCAGGGTGGGAAGAGAAGATCATCAGAGACTGCCAGGAGCTGGACTGCTCGGCCTGGGTGTGGAGAGGTGGTGAGCAGAGGGGGGTCCCCTGGAAGCACTGTTTTGCCAGAATCCCAACAAGAGAAAGCATTTTCTGGCATGATCTTATAGAAAGATTAATATAACAGTTTGAAATCATCCTGCTTCCCTTTAAAGTTTTGGTTTTTTCTTTTTTTCTTTTTTTTTTTTTATCTCAGCTAATATATTAGTGTTGAACATTCCACAAACGTCCCAGCCCCACAGAAAGGAAATGCAGGTTACTGTCTCCTAAGTACAATGCAGCAAGTGGTTTTAAAAATGGAAGTTATCTTTTTGTTTGAAAACAACCTCTCTGGAGACAAGCAAAAGCAGTTTTTGAAAGACGTGTAAACCAGCTGCCTAAGCATTGTTTGCTGACATACCATGGACTCTTGTTATGTAGCTGTTGTGATTGTCTAGTAGCTTAGGATACAAAACAAGATTTTGGATGCCAAGACACATAAATGGATTAAGAAGACCAGAGGCTGTACTGTTTTGAAAAGGACACAGGATCTGACCATCTGCATTAAATATTTTCCAGGAATATAAGAGCCCATGGGGGGGAAATTTTGCAATAGGTTGCTTTGAAAAGTTTCCTTTCTGCTCCTTTCTTTCAAGCTGGCTTTATGAACTATACTGAGTACAAAATAAATTCTCTAAGGAGGTTATCACTGTGCTTCCCCTTTAGCACTGTCCTCTCAATAGCAGGACAGCATAAGCATTTTAGGCCTCAGCAGCGTTACACTGATTGACACCGACTGATAGTGTGGCTGATGATTTTAAGTTCTCCTTCTAGTTATGTGCTCTATTGCCAGCTCCATTGTATTTCACGTGAAGCTGATGAAGAAAAACATCAACAGAACTTCAGCAAATGGATCAGCGTCTCCTACCTGTAGCACCTTTCAGGAGAGGGGTCATTACCCAAAGCATATTCTGTGAAACAGACCTCACTCACATGCAGTTTCGTGGGGGTTTTACTTTGTTGAATAGGTGATTTGGGCCCAGTGTTTATATATTTGATCTCTCGTTCTTCTCACAATAGAAAGCAAAAAAGGCCAGTGTAGAGTCACCAGCAAATCCTGAAAATTTCCAACCCATCTACAGTAACTGTAACTGCTTTTAAACTCACCGTAACTCCAGACATCACTTTGATGAGTGTAAATCCGGTGTAAAATTGACTCCAACGCCATCCATTTAATTGGAACCTAGGAAAATTCCCAAAGATTCCTTAAGAGGCTGACACAAAATTTATCAGAGATATTTACCACCAGGTGGTGTGTAAATCAATAGTTTGGTTGCAGAAGGAAAAAAACAAAACCAGCCAACACAACTATCTGAATGGTAGAACAGGCAACTTTTGAGTCCCCCTTTATTATTTTCATATATTATGAAGAACCTGGAAACGCGTGGAATACTAAATATATCAGAAATATCTCTTACAAAACAGTTTTACAGTATTTTTAACAGTCAAATAACTACTTTTTAGCCTTCTATCAGAACAGGACACAAATCCAATCTTAGGCTACAGGACAAAGACTGATCTACAGTCATATGGTTTCTATTTATGGCCTCTGCAATATTTGCAAGCAGCTTCTCTTTAATTTCTCAGCAGGACACATTCCCTCCATCAGCACGCAGTACAACACGAACGCGTGTTGAACCAAGTCTGACAGGTCTTTCTTCTGCTATAAATATACAACATTCCCTTTCTCTTTATAAACTGCACAGTGTTATTGGTGTTGGCTACACTGATGAATTTTCCCAGACATTCTGGGTGGGAATTTCAAAAGCATTTGCTGCTCTGCTACCTCTGCTCCCACTGCCGTCCCAGTGGCCTGATGCTGCTTTGGCTGATTTCAGAGGGCTTCCACAGGCTTCAAAGGCAGCATGCTGAGATGGCAGCTGAGAGCTTTGAAAAACACACTCCCTTTTCCCCTGCTTTGTGTGAGGCTTGCGCGCAAGCACAAGCACCAGCAAATGTGCAGCAGTTCATTCTGCAGTGTGCTTTACCTTGCCTCCCTCAGCATGATACTCCTTCTCATCTGCACCGAGCAGCTTTGCCAGCCCAAAGTCCGTGATTTTCACGTGCTGAGGAGTCTTAACAAGGACGTTCCTGGCAGCAAGGTCACGGTGTACCAGGCGCCGTTCCTCCAGGTAGTTCATTCCCTACAATATAATATAAGGTTGGTAAGGCCTCATGCACTCGGAGCTCGGAGACACAGTAAGTCACCAAACACCAGCTGCTTTGTGGTAACTACACACACCACCATAAACACACGGTAAGTTATCCCACCTGCACTCTCCATTTACATGATGTTTATTGCAGGGTGAGGATGAGTGCTTGTGCTGTTACTCTTACCCTCCAGGAACCTTCTTGTGGGTCCAGGAACTGGTGGAGCGATGAAGGAAAAAGAGGCAGTAGTGGGTATAGTAGATGTTAGCAGGGGATGTGGTTCCTTTGGGATTTACTTCAAGAAATACAAAATCAGGATGGACCTTACAAATAAGGGGACAAAGTCTTCTTTCAGCTCTACTTGTGCAAACTCAGTGATTTCAGGAGAGCACAGTACAGAGTTTAACTATCCCCTGCCATTATGTACACAGGCCAGCCCTACAGAGAGTATTTAGACAATCATTCAAAGTGGCTCATACTGTGTTTTTATTACAGGCACTGTACTCTGCATTCTCCTTGCTAATAATGAGGCAGTCCACTGCAAAGGTGAAAATGGGGGGGAAAAAAAAATCATTTTAAGTCTGAACTCAGAGTTGCATCCATTTTCCAGCACTCTTTGAAAAAGGCAAGTTCTTCCAGTTTCACTGCCTCCCATGATTAGGCCGGATTCACCATAGCATACGTGCTTTTTGTACGACTGCCTCTCGAGGAAGAATATAACTAATTGTGCTGGTTTGACTTCTAAAGCATAAATTTAACAGCTGTGTTTCTGACCACAGAGATTACTCCCCTTTCCCTCAACAACAGTCTCTTGGTGTATGGAATCAAAAAGTTCACGATTTCCAAGTTTCCTGCAATATCTTTTCCAAAACCCACAATTATTCCCAGTCCATACATTTCTGCTGCCAGTAGCTTATGCACTTGTATTTTTATGAAGAGAATTAATAAAAAATTGCTTTTAACCTACAAAGTTAACACCAAAACAATCATGTTGATGTGATTGCAGAGGACTGGAGGGAATAATTGCCTTCCATCCTCCACCCGCTTCCTAAGCCCACTTCTAACCTGGACCACCATCGAATCCTCCCCCCAAGTCCCTCAGCAGAACTTCACCCATGCACTGCTAATGTTGCCAAAACAAACCACCCAAACAAACTGGCTCAGCGCCACTACGAGCGTGCACTGAATCACACAAATAGATCTCTAGCAAGCAGAGCTCTTGAAACAAAAACTGCTGAACTGCTGACAGAAAACAGACTATCTTAAAAGGAATAATAATTCCATAATCTAGCCCAAGTAGGACAAAAATTTTCCTGCTAAACATGACTTACTGCAGAGGCTAATAAGACTCAGAGCTGCTGAAAGGCAGAATATCAGTGTCACACTAAGGTGTTTAAGGCGCTGATGGCTGAAGACTCGTGCACGTGCATAGCCATACACTGAAGATGTTGAACTGCCCATTAAGAAAGTTCAGCAGATCTTTAATTGTGTGCAGGCCTGGGGTTTAAGCCATTTTTCATCACTAAGCATGAGACCAATGTGTTCAAAGAGTTCCTTCACAGTGTTTCTGCACGTTTCTGCATTTATGCTCTGTCATAACATCTTGCCTGAAAGAGAGGACTCCATATCTCAGGGAAAGATAATGTTTGTAAAAGATGCAAAGAAAACTTATTTCAAAGCTGTGGAAACAGAAACAAAACTAAGCTTCCCAGGGAACTTGCCTCCTGCTGGTTAGTTATCAGACACGTATTTGTTTCAATTTTTTTTTCCACTCATAAGTAAATTTTAAAGAGTCAGAGAATCGCATAACTTTATCAGAGTAGTAACACCAGACACATTGGTGGGAAAAAGCCATACACAAGATTTATGAGTGCTTTGAGGAAAACTTCAGTGTGGAGCAGCACAAAGGAGTATGTTGAAGGTCAGGCATTGCTGGCAAGGGTAGAAGTTGCTACGGGCAAATGTTGAACCCCCATGAAAAAATCAAACAGAAGCAAACAATTGTGAATGGCAACCTTTTGGGCAAGTGATGCCTCAAGGACCTGTTTGGGGTCCAATTTTGCCACCTTAAAAATTAACAAGGACAAGAAGGAGGAGGAGGGAAATACGGCCTCCAGCTCATCCTCCAAAGGGACTGAAACCAGGACAGAGCAGTAATTGGTTTTAAACAAGAAAGCGAAAGAGTCACAAAAAGTCACAAAAAAAATGCAACTCACATCCCAGGTGGACACATAAATTAAAATTCACTTGTTGTGGAGCGCAATGTAAAAAAAGCACACACACTGAGATGAAAAATGTGCTCTGTATTTGGTGGATACATTTCTGAGGTCCTCAGCATGTTTTCTGAAAGCAAACCACGGCTGGGATGTATACAAGGCCTCAAGGGACTGATAAGGTTTTAAGTGTGCGGTTACCCTACAGACTACTGGCATTCCTGAAATAAGCAGCATTAAAGTAACCATGCTGTGTGGACACTGCCATCTCATATGACAAATCTCCAACAAATTGCAGTTAATTTTTTGCTGGTTTTGCTTCGTTCCTCCACGCTTGCAAATGGCTAACCACCATCCAAACACAGCATATTGCTGCTAAGGGCTAGAGGCTGTATTGCAGTTCCTTTGCTGCTCTTTGGCAAACAGTACCAGGTGTGATAATGAGTCTTTTGTGGCCATTGCAGTTAGCTTACAGGCCCCAACTCAGCACCTATAAACTACAGAACAGCTCTGGGGTGCCTGAATGCCTTTTGGTCAAAGCCAGCCTGTGCAAGGATGGAGCTGGTATTCAATAGTCAGCAGTTTCAATCCCTGGCCTCAGAGATTTCAGCATGAAACTCTCTGAGGCACACAGGAAGGTGTGTTCAACAACATCACTGTCCTGTGACACAGCCCAAAGAAATCCACTGATGGAAGCAGCATTTTGCTATGGGAATTGACAAATTCTATTGCCTTCCCTGCTGCCCGTGCTGCATCACATTTGCATCGCATTATCATTTCAATCCCGGGTGTTTGGTTTGGACATAAACATCTAGGTGATAATATTATGCTGCCTAGAAGCATTTTGAAGAATACTTAAGGTTTGCTCATCAGCATGAAAATAGTAAATTGTTCAAGAAAAAGTAACCGCTTACTGCCATGTATAAGATACCTAGGATCCAGGTGGTGAAACAGGAAGATTTGCAGAGACAGGTGATTAAATAAACACATTACATGCTGTCAGATCTCTGAGTTTTAGCTGATCTGGAGTTCTGGTCTGCTTACCTTTGCAATCTGCACACACCAGTTGAGGAGGTACTGGGAGCCGATGTTGTCCTTGTGCTCTCGGATGTAATCCAGGAGGCAGCCGTAAGGCATCAGCTGTGTGATGAGCTGAACAGTTGAAGTGAGGCAGATTCCCAACAAGCGACACACATGAGGATTGTCAACACTAGCCATCACATAAGCTTCCTGAGAAGAAAGGCAAAAAAAGCCATGTGAAATACTCCCTTTGGCATGACATGAATATTTGGAGGCAGTTTAAAATAAGTTGGTCATCTGAGAGGTTGCTAAAATACTATATGCAAACTCTGTGCCTCATATCACATACAAAATATACATATTTCCCACTCTGTGGACTAGCTATTTTCCATTCAGTGGAATATCCAGATTTTGAACACCAGATCATCAGTGAGATGCCACAGAAGAGCCAGTCTCTCACTACTGGTACACCAAGAAAACATTGGACATAAAATCCTGGTGGATTAAAGCTTACAGACCAAGGAGGAATTAATAAATTGAACATCAACTGGAAGCTGATGGGATTTCATAATTTTGAGCACCTAATTGCAAGGGCAACACATTTTTGTGAACATGTGTCATATGGCTTTTTTCCCCATAGACCTTTTTATGAAACTGACTGGAAATCAGTATTTTTGAGACTTCTGCTCCCCTGTCAAGGTTGGTACTAACCCAGAAAGTCAAATCTGTCACCTAGAATGTGACTGACAGTCTCATTTTTTAAGAGACCATGTTCTTCTTGACCATGTTGTTCTTCAGTCCATGTCAAACCAAACAGATTAATAATCAGTTCACCACTTCAGAACCTTGAATGCTTGTCTTTAAGTAACAACGGTGAAAATATTGTCCTCATTTGGAAAAGCTGTTTTAGACTCATAGAGCAATGCAAATGATACCAGGAAGGTACTTGGAATGTGGGAGCCCAAGCATAACAGACTCTTTGGTCAACTGGAATTTTGGGGTTTAGTTTCACATATATGTGAAAAACTCTTTTTTCAAATGTGGGTACACCCTGAACAGATTTAGGTACCTAGCTAAGATACCCAAGGTACCTCCTCTTCTCTCGTTTTTCTGTGGGTAGGGAAAGACCCCTTCAGAGGCTGGTTCAAATACATCCTCTAACACGGCCATGGGTTAAAAATCCCTGATCTCATGGTTTTTGTGTGCAAAAACTACTTATGGATTGAAATTTGAGATCTGTATTTATACTCAAATCCACTGCCAAGTGCCAGCTCAAAGAATGAATTCCAACTGGAGAAAAAAAATTAGAGCTGCAGTTGTTTGGTTTCTTTAACTTTGTGTCTGATTTACAGTATGTCACTTTTAGATATTTTAAAAGTAATTTGATTGAAAAGCAACGCAAGGGGAAATGAATGGGAATTTTTCCATTCAGTGAGCAGGTCAGCATCTTGATTCAGCATCTGGAGTAACACCTACTAATCACCCTTTGGCAATTCAGGCTAGCAGTCCTCCAAAGCCTAAAATCATAGTGAAGACACAAATGGTGCAAGGGAAAGAGCAAATCTGCTCTTTCTAAGAGCTTAAGAAAATAAATACCATAGCACTTTACTCATCATCTAGCAAGCATTCCACAGATGTCACATAACTCCATACCTGGTGAGAACTATTATTAAACAAAATTATTAAGGCAGTGATGTTCAAGAAATAAACAACCCCAATTCTTAAGCAATACTTTCTGGCCTCTGTTGTTGCTTAATGTGCCAGTCTAAGCAAAACATGATGTAATGCAGCCTCTTTTGAGGTACTAGTTCTGCATTTGGTATCCTTGTTTCGGAGCCCTTGGGATGAAAATGGCCTCCAGGCAGACACGTTAAATAGGATCTCCACCAGAACTGGTAAGAGCTCATCAACCTACTGCATGATGTGGGCACACCATTGAAAAACATACCTCTGCCATGGATAGCACTGATTGTGTGGGCTAGCTCAAGGAAAGATAAAGCAGGAACACAATCTGCTATTCAGTTTGTACATATTTGTGGCATCATTTTTTAGAGAATCTCACAAATTTGTTATCCAATACTCAGACATAAGCAGAGACCAAAACAACTTCATTTCCCTGTGCTTCCAAACTGAGCCGTTGTAATGATGAAGGATGCCTTGCTTCCTGCTGGGATTCAGATCCATATTGTATTCATTTTGGTGGGGCAGGCTGGGGGGAAGACTGCAGAGTCAGAGCTGTTCTCACTGCCCATCTGCTGCACAGCCCACGTGGGGCTGAGCACTGGGATGCTGCAGGAGCGGGGTGGGTGTTTGGGCCACACAGCTTTCGGAGAGTGTCCAAGTGTTGACACTGCCTCTTCCATTCGATACTGCAAAGGAAAATAGGCCACCGCCTCCTCCTCACAGAGGGCAGAACAGAACTATTGTGTGGTTGTGGGTCCCTCTAAGTAGCCCAAGACATTAAAGTGGGTCTTTGTTTCAACTGTTTATCTTGGAAATCTCTTCGGGTGCGCTCTGACCTGCTCCAAGTATGCTTGGTATTTAACAACAACCTTCTGAATTAACCCTACCCTAATAAAGTCAGCCAGAGCTTGCCTGGATTATAACAGCTAAAGCTGCTGTGCTTGTTGTATACCTAGTGTGATTCTGTAAGACAAATCATTTTTAATTAGACATTATTATCTTTGAGGTTCCAGTGACCTTGGAAAATCGGTTGTGTAGCAAAATTCTGTTTTGAGAAGAGCTTTCGGAGTAATCCCTCTGGCTTCTTTCACTAGTTCAGTATTTCTTTAAGTTTAGTTCTGAAATACAGAGTTCCACCCACCCAATTATCTAGAAACGAATAGGATTGAAAAAGCAAGAGCTTTTTGTTAAGCATCCTAATCCAAAGGAAAAGATAATGTGGGGATTTGCTACAGAAATTTCATTTAGAAGAGAAAGTACTTTGATACCACTGAAGAGCACACAGTCCCTGCATCTACTGCCCTGTCCAGTGATCTTGATCTGCTGGGAAGGATGAAGTACTGTAGGCTTGTTCACTAAAACTTCCTGCAGGATACATGCCTTCAGAAATTTAATGCAGCTAAGTTCAAAGCATCCTTTGTGAACACTGTGTTATGCTCCTTTATCACTGTGAAGAGCAAAATGTGGGGCAGAGCTCAGGGCAAGCAGCGGAGCAGCATCTCTGCTCCTCAATGCAGGGAATGCCAATGAAGGGAGGGATCACAGGCAGGTGAGGGGCAGGAATGAGGCCCACATATCTAGGGACCTGAGAAAGGGCCGAGACTTATCTGGAGTCTAACTAAACTAAAACCAGAATGGATATTGCTTCCTGTATGGATTTGGAGACGGATCACCTATTCTTTTGCGCAGCTGTAATACACATATCAAATCATATGGTGCATAACACACAGTCTGCTGAAGCAGAGTAATGTATTGGAATAACACTGTTTATTCACAGGGACTTGAAAAATCCAGCGGGCTTTATTACTGTCAGTAGCACAAGTGGTGATTTGTTCACAGACATTTATCCTGAGACTTCTCACTACAAGGACAGGCTTTTTGTTAAGATCTTCACCAGCTTCAACTATTGGAGATGAACCTTTCTACCTGAGGTGTCATTTGCTGGCCAAAACTGGATTTTTAAAAAAAATTCCTTCTAAATTCAGTCTCTACCAAAATACAAAAAAATTCCACAGTTTTCCCCACAAGGCTGAAGGATTTGTGTGCTTGATTAACAACACCGTCTGTTCCAGACAAACAGGGCCATTTGGGACATACCAGCGACAGGACAGAAAGACAGACAGACACACTTTTCTTGTTGCTTAGGACTGAACCACAGTCCTAAAGGAAATCTGAAGTTGCACTGAACTTCTGAGTGCTCCTCTTCTCACTCAGCATTCTCCTTTCCTTGTATAGAAATTTATACATCCTTGGTGCTGCATGTTCCATGGCTTTGGATCTAGTTAAGATTTTCAGAAATTCTAGGTTCAGGGAACTTTGTATTTAGGACTCTGGCTTACTTGTTGTAAACGCAAACATTTATGAACTCCTAAATCAGTATCCCATAGCCTTTTCTCCTGTTTTCTGAAGGGATGAGCTATATCCAAACAATAAAATAAAAATCCCAAGCTTCTTTCAGAAGGTGAGATAATTTCTTGCATTATATGGCAGAGAAATCAGACAGCTGGGATTTTTAAATTTTATTTTGGATTTATAGTTAATTTAATCCTATTTAACCAAGCAACTAACTTATGATAATCCACAGGACTCATAAACCATTAGGTCTGTTGTTATTTGGCTTAGCTGTACCACCATAATGACAATGAATGCTACAGCTTAAGGCCTGAAACATCAGAATAAAGAAAAAAAAGAATTAGTTGTAAATGTATGGTCCTGACCACTCCTTAGGTTCTACTCCATGAGTATAAAATCTGTATTTGGATTGGGTTCATGGGAGACACAAAAGCATTTCACAGGCTGGGCTGCAAAGTGCAGTACTTCTAGATGGAGAATTGAATTTAGGATGCAAAATATTTCTTCCCACACAAAATCCTGAAACCCCACTAGTTATTAGAGAAGAAAATCCACAGACCACTGACAACTTGAGAAAACAAACATGAAAACTCACATCAAGTATTTCCTTGTTGGCTTTTGGTGATGTAGCCTCTCTCAACTCTTTAATAGCAACAGGAATTTTAACCTTCTCTCCTTCTGGGATCCAAAGTCCCTACCAAAAAGAAGTACAAAGAGTTATTCAGTCTCATACCTAACAGGTTAATTCTCACAGTTACATATATATTTTACATCTTCTGAGTAGACTTAAATATTCTGAGCAATGGAAAGACATGGCAGACAACAAAAATATGCAAAAAATGTGTCTTGTGGGTATTACCAAATTCCTGTTAATGGGCTGGTACTTCTCTTTCAGTCACCTCTACCATACCTTTTTGAAAAAACATGTTCATTACTGTCCCTGTGTAAACATCCCAAGAGGTGCATAAAGAGCAACTTTTGTGGATGGAAATCAAACTAATTAGAGCATCACAGCAACTGCATGTGCAAAACCTAGCCAATTCCAATTTATAAATCATGGGATGAAAATAATTACCATTTTCTCATTAAAACAAGATGGCATCTATACTGTAAAAATAATCCAGTCCTAAACATATGCAGTGGCAGGGAAGTTTATGTCCAACTGGTGCAGTGCTCTACATCTATAGTGTCAGGAGGCCATTTAGGTGGCAGGTCAGCCATGTGGCACTGTGAGGAGATGCTGCTGAAATCCCCAGCAGTGTAGGTGCACATCTTTTTGTGCCCCTGAAGTTCCTAATCATAGCTGGAAGCCTGATTCAGAATACAGAGGTTTATAAAGAGACATGGGAACCTACAGTTACTGGCAAAGCCTGAAACACATATCCTGAATAAAAGGAGGAACATATAGAAGTGGAACTTGATGAAGAAGAAGCACTGAGGATAAACAATCACCAAGAGAAAAAGTACCTTGTGAACCTACACAGCTAAAGGTGTGCAGACACTTTCACACATCTGAATCAGTTCTAATGAAAGAAGGATTGAAAAAGAAGACCCCAGATGACACACAAAAATGGCTTTGCACTGAGCTAACCAAAGTGCATTTCTTTTTCTCCTTAATATTCACAATGGGGTGTATTTGACTGTGGTAGTTTTTAAGTCAACGTCTTTATTCTCCAGGTTCAGCAGTATGGCTTTGGCAATGTTTTATGTAAACCTTCTCCTTTTACCCAATTCCTAAAAAAACTAGTGATGATTGAGTAATCTCTCTACCCTTCAATAGATAGATACATGCTATAAAATCTAGTTTAAAAAAAATCTACAATGATCAAAGCTCCTAGTTCTTGCTTTGTTTGGGTGGCTTCTGCAGGAGGGAGCAAGATGAAAAAGGGGAATAGAAACATAGTGATCTTACCTTATAAACAGTGCCAAAAGCTCCAGAGCCTAAAACTTTGACCTTTTTAAACTCTGTTTCCTTTAAAATTCTCAGATGAGCCTGGTTTGGTGCCTCCCCGCTGGGTGTCAGTGGTTCAACAAGCTGGTGCAGAGAGAAGATGATGTTAGAAGGTTATACAGTCTGGAAGGTTGAACACTTTGTGGAGGCAAATAAATCCTTCCTTTAAAATAATGAGCATTTGATTCCATGTGAAGTTTTTGGGAGGATAACTCTGCTCTGACTTGCATGAAAAAATACCTGCTCCAAAAATCAAGCACGGAGAATTTTGAAGGAATACCTTTTCTCAAATGGGGGCTTTTGACTTCAAAGCCTTGAAACACATGGCATGAAAAATAATGTAATTACCACAGATGCTAAAGGAGATTATTTTTGTTTTGAACTTGTGAATAAATTATTACAATGTTTAAAATAATGGGCAAGAATCATCTGCAACCTTTCATGCCTGCTCTTGTTTAACTGGATAAAATTCCCATGGTACCAGTGGTTCCCCCAGACCGTGCAGTGTACAAGCAGCAATTGAAACTCTGACAGTGATTCTTTCCTCAAAAAAAAAAGGATGTTGAATTGGCTATTGATTTTTTTTAAATTTTACCTAAGCCTTATTGCAAACAGCTGTAATGCCCTCCAAAGACATTTTACACTTTTATGATGTGTAAGTCAGCTTTTTCCGTAGTGTTTTTCCTTTTGCTTTTCCTTTGAATAAAACCATATTTAGCTAGATTCAATCTGATTTTAGAGGGTCAGCAGCCTCTCTGTTGTGATGAAATACCCTCATTTTGAGGAGTCCAGAGAGTATGATATGAGCCAAGCACAAATTGAACTCTACTATCACAACTGCAGAATACAGCAGTATGTAAAGTACTGTTTCCTAGTGCAATGAAAAACAGGCCAGCTTGGTATTTTTTCTTTTTTTATTTAAGGATATTAGCAGCTGACTCTGCAAAGCTGGCAAGTACAGAAAGAAGCTGCAACTGGGTTTTTTGCAGAATGTTAAAGACAATTGGCTTATTTACTAGAACTGGACTAGAAAGAGAAGGGGCTAACCCCAAAAGAGCAGCTTCCATCCAGGATTAGGAGTTTTATATGTATGAGGTATCCAGAAGGTGATGCTGTAATGCACACAAAGCCATGCAAAAAACAAAAAGCAGTGTAGAAACCTTGTTCATGCCCAACAGGGTGAACCATTCACTTTGATGGCTTTGTGGGCTTTTTGTGCTAAAAACAAACCAAAGGCAAGACACAAACACTTCCTCAATTCCTTTCCCTCCTCTCCTTTTTTTCCACAGGATCAGGCACGCACCTGATCAAGGGGGTAAAATTTTCAAAAGCAGCCCAAGCTGCCACAGGAGCCTCAAGGCTTGTCTGGAGGGACACATGATTTGAGGCTGAAGGTCTACACAGCAAGGTAGTATGGATCAGCAAACACATTGCACCTCACCCTGAAAGGTGCAGTTTTTTCTGAGCAGACAATCTCAATGACTTTCCTTGGGATTGAGACATCCAAATCCCTTAAATCTCATGAAAATTATATGCAGAAGGATCCGATTTGAGATTAAGTGAGAAGATGCTAGGTGCACACCGCCCCTTTCCTGAGTAGCATGGCAGCCGCCGCATTTCCCATTCCAAGGGACTGCTGAGTTACAAGGCTGATTCAGGCTGCTTTAAATCCTCTGGTTCGAGGAGGAGGGCACCCAGTGCCCCAGATCAGGCAGGGGTGCTGGCAGCGCTCACCTCCCTCTCCTGCAGCAGCCGGCGCAGGGTCCGCTTTCTGACAATGTGCCGTCTCCGCAGGTACAGGCCGATGCCCAGGCCCACCACCACCAGGCACAGGAGACCTCCGACAACACCGGCTGCGATAGAGGGGATCTTGGAGCTGCAACACAGGAGGGGATGCAGAAAGAGAAAAAAAATTCTTAGGTGTAAGGTTTTAGAGAAGTCCTACAGAGGTCGCAGGAAGACTTAGGTTTTGATCAAACACGCACTCTGGACACTCATGTAAGCCGATTTGACACTTCAGATTTCTTGGGTACCTGTATTTTTAAGTCCCTCATGCAGTAACCTGTTCAAAGTGCTGCTTAATTTCCATCTGGGCTTAAACCACAAGTCTTCACTCTTCCCTCAAACTCACAATTGGAACCGATCCTCATAGCTTAAGGAAGGGGATTTCTCCTCCTTCCAACAAACCCACCAAGCACATAAGCATCAAATCTGTGATGCCTTTGTGTGCCAGCTGTGGGCAGCCCACGTGTGATCAGAGACACGAAGCACGTGGAGAGAAGGCCTGTCAGGAACGCATACACAGTTGTGATACCAGCAATGCAGCCGACATCCGCTCATTACTGGGGGGGCATGAGGTAAGGGTCACAGTGCACGTCAGATCATCTGTCTTCCTTACAAATACAAATGTCCGAAGCCTGGTATTGTGTGTACCATCCCCACTGTACATACAGATTGCTGCCTCTTTATTAGAGCCTGGGTAATTGCAAATTTAGGTTGAAGAGAAAAACCTGTTTTCCAAGGCTGTTTTTGGGTCTGTACTTAAGAGATTCTTCCCAGCATTTTTCTAAGTTGCCCCAGGGATTTTTATTAAATGCAGCCACTTTTTAACAGTACCTCTAGCCTGAATTTATCTTGCCATAGCATGACTTTGTGGCCAGAAATTAAATCCCTCTCTCTCAGTCAGAGAAGATTGTTTGCATGTTGCATGACCTTGAGCACATTGTGAAGCCAAACGCTGTGATGTAAGATCTAGTGTGAGTGTGACAAATGAGCACCCATCTGGGCGCACAGTATTTGGAGATGGACAGATCACAGGGCTGGAAAAGACCCTTTGCATCTCTGAGTCTCCTGTAACACACATAACCATATCAGTCCTAAACATATCTCTCTCTGCCCTTAATCCTTACTTTTTCCATTCCCTCCTTTTATTCTTCAGTAACAGATCCTGGTCTCACCTTGACAAAAATTGTAGGCAGAACAAGATTTTGAAGTCTTGTGCCAATAGCAATATTTCTCAGTTCTTTAAACCATTTTTATAGGTCTGAGCCTGCTCTAATCTGTCACTTCCCCATAAAGAGCTGAAGACTTAACTTTACTCCCAGCCTTGCAGTGTCCAGTGTGGAAATGTAAACACACACGCATTCTTTCCAGCTCTGCCATTAATTGTAGCAGATGAAATACTCACCCATTTGGACAGCCTTCAAGACCTGGCCCTTTGCACCTGTAAAAACAAATGAACGTTACAAACACAGTAGCTCTGGCCTACATACTTCTGTAATTCCAACTAAGAAGAGTGCTACTGATGGAAAAGTTTGTGTTTCAGAGCAGTCCAAGTGTTAACATAGGACTTTATAATAGTCATACACTCCATTAAATATCAGTCAACAACAACCCTGCTCCAAAACCTTTTATCTAGAGAAATAGCTATGCTGCATGCTTAAAGAATGTTTTAAAACAATTTTTTAGCATGTGGTACAAGTGGGGGAGGACAAAGGTGCACAAAATTCATGGATTCCCTGGCTCTGTGCAGAGCCCAGGGCTGACTGTGGAGGACAGAAGTAGCCTCCCCCTTGCACAAGGACAGAAACATATGTGGAAACATGTAATTGCAGACCCTCCTGCCTAATCCTTGTTTCCTGATAAAGATTTCAATTTCCAGACTTTCTATTGCAATGGAAAACTTGGGTAGCAGATACATGGACTCCCATCAAAAAATGGGATTTGACAGCACTCTGGCTATAGTTTGTTGGCACGTGTCTATGATATTTTTCCTTTAGAATCCAAAGTCTTATGTTACTGGTAATGTAAACAGGTACAATTGTTATCCAGAGAGCCAGGAACTGTACTAGCAAGTCATTCACCCTCCACTTGAGTTTAAAATACTCAGAATTTTGGCAGCTCAGTGCAAAAAACAACACATATGAAAACACAGTGACTGCATTCACTTGATGGTCTAATGAGTGTGAGAAGCACAGTGCATTCCCCAAGTGCTGCTGGGCTATGAGATGCATGCTCTTCATGGGAATTGTGGTCTTTGTGGTGTCTACTGAGGAAGGAGAGCATTACAGAGAGGGTGACATCACCTCTGGAAAACAGAGCACAGGAAGGAGTAAAGTCCAGTTTGTGGTATCCGCTCCCTGCGCTGACTTAAAGAAAATGGATCATCCCAAAACAACTCCAGAGGAGGTCAAGCAGGGGGTAAGGAGTGAGCCCATGCCAGGAAAACTGGTCTGGAATCCCTCTCACTGAGAGGAGGAACCAGAAAAATTTCAAAACGCCAGGTAGAGTTGCAGATCTCTCTTAACTTGGTCTGGGTCTGGGGAAGGAAGAGGTGAAGCAACTACTCACTTTATTGGGTTTTTGTTTGTTTGCTTGTTTGTTTTCATTACTCGGATCTTCCCTTGTGTATTTGCCTTGTTTCTGGGCCAACACAGTGCTCCAGGACCCAGCATCTGGAAGGTCTTGTAAGTTCACTGGGCTCCCATGCAAGAATGTGCATCCTGGTATCCTGGACATGCTGGAAGTGCTGTGAATACCAATTCCCGGATTCCGAGTCCTTAGCCTTGTTGGCTTTCCTATGTGCATACAGCTTGCTTTGTTTGGTCAGTTGTGTAACTAAGCACAGAGAGGCTGCATGTGCAGAACAGAGCCACCAGCTTGCTTATGGTCATAGGAGGCAGATCTTGCCTTGAGCTTCTCTCTTTGGGTGCTCAGCGGAAGACTGATCTAGGACTCCAGACCTCATCCAGTCATGGTCTACCACCCTGATATGAATTTCTAATGCAACAAAGCATGTGCAGCTGCTCTTGATAAGAATGTGAAATTAGAAGACCTCACCTAATTTCAGAATATGACTACTGTCCCTCAAAGTACCTCTTCCTCAAAATTCTGGTTTGCCATGCTATTTTACGATGGCAAATTCTCCACGTGCTTTCTAACAGCAAACAAAACTGGCTGAGAGGATTGTATCTAACAGCCTGAGGAATGACCGACCAGTTATTCTCTTACACATCAGAGTAGAGGCAGGAGAAGTGTAGATTTTTATTAGTCCCCTTCCCTTTCCCACACAAATCCATCAATATCAAGTCTGGTGGGATACAGCAAAAAGGTGTTTGGGAAGAAATAGAGAGATCAGGTTGTGTTTTTCAAATCCCACTTGGTGTTCAGATTAATCTCACAAGTCAGAGAAGAAACAAAGCCCGTAAGAATTATCCCTCCAGGACTATATATATAACTATCTTTCTTATTGTGGAATTCTATGATGACACCTAACATAAGTAACCCAGATTTTATGGAACCTAAACAATCAACGTTTTCCATTCCTGAGTCATTTTTCTTCTGCTTGCAGAAACCAAAATGACAAATGTGACCTTATGCTACGAAGTACCTTGAGATCTTATGGATATGTTAGATGAATATAACAGCAGAGGTAGTCTTCATTTCTCTACTTATTGGAAAATTAGTTCTGTGTACAGTTCCTGAAAACTACTTCATCCTGAACTCAGCATTTTACCTGTCTATGTAAATATTACTTGTCCTGGTGCAGACACAGCTATTTATTTCCTAAATCCATCAAGATTTTAACAACTTTCTCCTCGATCCAAAGTTCCTAATTTGATGTAATACAGTCAAGCTGTAATGATTAATGGTCTTTCAGAGGGGTCTCACACTATAACAACCTAAGTTACTTCACAATCATAAAAGAAATGGAAAACCATTTTTAAACCTTTTTAAACTTTATAAAAATTTTACTTTGTCCTTTCTTTCTAATTAAGCTTCCAAGTGTGACAAAGGCATAGAATTTGTGCTGTGCTTCTGCGGCCTTCCCTCTCAGATCCCCTGTCCACTTTCTCATCTCCTCCAAAAATCCCTTAGCATTTAAAATGAAGACTGGTGAGACACAGAGTGTTGATAGCAACTGTGGATGGAGGCAGGATGTGTCAGCCAGTGGTACTGGCTACAGTGGTGGCTTCTCTCCTCCTTCCTTACCCAACCCAGTGGCTGAGTTTAATTCCTGTGCTCTGTGCGACTGGCAAGGGAAAATCAAATACTTCAACACTGACCAGATTAATTAAGATGGTGAGTGTTATTAATTGATCAACATATAAATGGGGTAATTCCAGGGCTTTTGAGATGTTGCTTTCTTTATCATAGCATATATTCTCAGCTGTACTAGAGGCAGGGCAACAGGAAGATTGTGTACAAAATCCTCACGAGAATACAGGAGAATTGGGAGAGAAAGGGTCTTTTGGGCTAATCAGAGAGAAAGCATCCTTCGCTCTATTTACTAATGAAGGCTGAAAAATGGACTCAGCAAAGAAAATGAGACTCGAAGGGATTCTTCATGGCATTACAAAAGAAGCAATGAATGACCAGTACACATACCTAAAGCAAAAAAATGAAGTGCGTGACAAAACTCAGCTGGGAAGAGAAGTCGTTTACTTGAAACTTCTTCAAATAAGGAAGACAGAGAGAGAGATCCTGGGAACCCTTTACTTGCACGATTACTGAAGTCAGCACACTTAATCATGCTGATAAGATTTTGTGGGCTCTAGCCGTGAAATTGGACAGGGACAGAAATGAAGTTGTTGTTTCTTGTCATGCAGGAATCGCTGAGACTGTGGTTTCTAAGGATGCAAGAGCTTTGGGAGACAGATGTTTTCCACCCACTGCTGAACAGATCCATTCTCACAGCAAAACGAGGGAAAGGCGTGAAGAGAAATGGCATTGCTGACGGACTGCCTTCAGAGGGACAATGCTGTGCCAGACTGCATGTTCCCATATGATAGCCCTGACACTGGCTCCCTACTCATCCATGGCCACAGATGTCCCATCTGTGTAGCAATAAGAGCAACATTACCTCCTTCTAGCTGTCTTGAGCCCTTCAGGGATACAGCCTATTTCATCTGCCACATTTGGGCAGCAACTCGAATCGGGCTATTGAGCATGTTCACAATGTAACTGATGCAAACTCAGCCCAGTTCTATCATGTGAAAGATGAAATTGATACTACTTTTTATGTTCTGCCTTAAAACACAGGGCCAAATGTTGGGTAGCCCTCATTTTCAAAAATTGTCCTTACTCTAACCTTATCTCCTGCCTGACTCTTGTGGTTCCCCCATCCACTGCTAAAGCCAGGCAGGAATTGACTTCTCTGATCAATTCTGCTTGGGGAACCTGCTTGTGCACTAAGAGCCACTGTGTGGCTCGTTTTACGTCCCTGTCTGGCAAATTACGTTCTCCAAGTCTCTGTTTGAGTCTAGTGTTTGATCTCACTACTGAAGTAGGCCGCACAGTGGAAAAAAAGCCTTGTTCAGATGTGGTCACTCACTACACTATTCCACTAATCAGCTGCATCTCCCTGCGGCCAGTTAGAAGGAGGATATTGGATCACTGTGGCCAGTTCATATTAGTAGGGACTACTGAGGTCATTAATAAACAGCAAACTTATTAAGATCCCTTTTCAGCCAAGAAAATTTGTTCTTAGGCCTGCAGTGGGAAGCCCTGATAAGCCTTGTCTGTGACTACAGCAGAACCAGGGGACATTGCTGTAAATTCTGGCAAATCCACCAGGCTGCTGTAACTACCATCTGAAAACCATTGCACTGAATTTCAGTAAGAGCACTAGAAAGGGCTGTTACTTGCTGATTCCACCCTTCATCTCCTTTTTTCCATGAAGGTGGGGAACTGGCAGTTGGATTAGCTAATAGACAATGTGATGGTTGGTCTGAATATGTTACAACTCCTCTCTTGCAACACTTATTACAGGCATATTATAGAAGGATTTTTGGATCAGACAGACCTGCAGGGTAAAAAGCAGAGGGCTGTGAAGGAAAATACACCAAACATGAGCTGGCTTTTTGTTCTGAAAGCATCGCAGTCCAATAACCAACTCTCAAACCCTAGAACCTTTTCCTGTGCATCCCATGTCCTTTGTAGGCTGGAAATCGGGACAGGAGACAATTATTACGTGTGATGAAGGTTAAACAGATCAATTCACAGCTTGTTACAGGTTGCAGTTTAAGTGTGTCCCCAAATGAGGACAAAAATGGCTTTTACAGATTGGGTTTATTGTGATACCTACTAATAAAGCCACACTCACGAGGCTTTAAACTCAGACCAAGTGCTAGTATATGGAAAGAAGGAAAAAAAGAAAATCACTGTTACCCCACTGGGATTTCCGTCCTGAAAGTTGAAAGGTGCAGAGAAAACTGGGCCCTGGGAACCCAGCATCCACCAGATGTCACTGATGTTCCTCTCAAAACCAGAGGACACAGCAACAAGCCAGGTGGGAAAAAAAGGTGCATCACTGGTGCGTGAGTAAAATTCTGTTTTTAAGTTAGCAAACAAGCCTGTTTCAAACCCCTTAAACATTTTTTTCTTTCCTTCTGCATAAAGACAAAGTGCCACTGACCTTTTCCTACTTAAAAAGTCTGCCACACTCTGCAGTGTGTCCTCCTGACCTCTCTTGCTCCCTGCTAGTTCTTCTTCTCAGTGCAGTGGTTTGACATGGGACCATCAAGAAGAGAAAGAGCTCGAGACAAGCTGCTTCTCTGTTTCTTTTCTTCCCTGTCTACATTCAGTCCCAGGTTTTACTCACCCCCGGGTGCAGTTTGGATGGCAGAGCTGGCAAACATTATTCCCATCGGCATATTTCCAGACGAGGGTGTCATTCTCGCCCAGAACACCTGCTGGGCAGGATTTCACACAGTGTGGGCCATCTATAAAATGGGCACACTTCATGCAATTGTCAGGACCCTGCAGAGAGAAACAACTTGTTTATAATGCCCTTACATCAGCCTATTCAAGAGGAAATTCACAAGATAAATCTAAATGCCTTCCACTGCCGGAAGTTTTCAGTATCATCTGGTTTTATTACCTTGCTACCTGTTATTCTTGCAAGTAATTGCTCTTGTACGATGGACCATACAAAAGGCAGTTCCTGCTGCTTAAAGTTAATATTTTCTTGCATTACAGTGTTGCTTCTTTTTTTCTTCTACCTTCTGTCTGGTTGTTTAACTTGCGTTTTGCATTTTACATGGGGAATAATTTAATGACACCTTGATAAGCGGTTAGCTGAAAAGCAGACAGCTTGGCTGTTACCTGGTGCTATCTACTGTCACACTATTTAAAATAGTGGACCTGGACCTGCTGACACCCCTCTGAAATACTGGCATCAAATCATTACTTTTCTGGTTTCTCAGTGCAGATCCCTTCCGCTGTTAGGGAGAAGCATGGGATGATGGAGGCAACCCAAGAAGCCCACATATTTTTTGTTTTCCACTTTGAAAAGCACTTAGTTTGTATTTAAAGGCATTGCCTTTGGCCATTTTTGGCAGAACTGTTTTTATTAAGACTGTAACAGCACCATGAATGACCTAAATATTTTAAAGCAGGGGAACCAGCAATAGTGGGTCAAATTCTACTATGGAAAAAAACCAGACCAGATACCCAGTGTTGGTTGCAGTGGGACTACACTAAGATACGCTATAGGAAGATTATTTTAATCACTGTAATGTCTAAGGGCCACTATAACAGACTGATTACTAGATGCTAGGCAAATATGGAACAGGGGGTCACTGCCTGAAGGAGTTTATGATGTAAATAACATCCTTGAGGCCATGGTGCTAGGAGGGAGGATGGAAATGCTTCACATTACTGAGCAGTGACTCTTCAAACTGATGATGGGTGTCCTTGCTCTTGCCAGGACAGGGTTAATTTTTGCAGTAGCCAGAAGGGGCATGGCTAGGACATGGGGGTTATTCTACATGATCTCATGTCATTGCCAGGGGCAGGGGAAAGGAGTTTCTTCTGGGGAGAAGGGGTTCCTTCTGGTTGAGCAAGCATGGTAGAGGGAACAGTGGGGTAATGCTGGTTCTGAACCATCACGTGTGAGTCCTTCACCTTTCTTGTACACTGTTATTAATGTTGTTGCTGTTACTATTCCCTTTCTTATCTCATTGCTGTCTCAAGTAAATTGTTCTTATCTCAATCAGTGATTTAAACCTCTTATGCCTCCAATTCTCCTCTCCAGCCTGACACAGGGGAAAGGGAGGAGGGAGTGAGTGAGTGGCTAGTGGTTTGGAGAGTCTCAGTGGGACTACCAAGTTGGGGAGTACCATTCCTAAACCACAACAATGGGAAGGGTCAAACACTCAGAGGCTGCAGGGGGTAGCAAGAGGTGTTTAAGGAGCTGGGTAAATAGCACAGAGGTGGACCTGTGATGGAAGCAGGAGATTTGATCTACAAAAAAAAAAAAAAGAATTGGACTTTTGCAATTAAGATCTGAGTTTGATCTAATGTGTTGACACGAACTTGGAAGCTGAGTAGCTACACTTTACTCCAATGTTTGCCATGTTTGCCAAAGTAAGTTTTTTTTTTCTGTAAAAACACAAAAAATATTAAAGACTCTACAATATCTGTGACTGTAGATTACATGTCACAAAATAGAACTAACACCCTGAGGTTTCCTATCCTGCTCCCTTGCCCCAAGATCTTGACTTCTAACCACCACCATCCCTGCTCCACCTCAAACAGGGTTAAAATGAGACCTGAGGATTATCTGAACACGGGAAATACATATTAATAAATGATCTAAGGCTCAGGTTTGCTAAGATGAATCTGCTCTTACAGGTCCAGTGCAGGTTGCATTGTACATGGTGGAGTTTTGCACCAGGCACTCAGGGTGGCAGGGGAGGCACTTGGAGTCCTTTTCAAACTCTCTTGGCTCCCTGGAAAACAACAACAAAAAGAGAAAGAATTAAACCTCAGGGTGAATAGAAAGTGATAAATTGCGGTCTTCTCTCCTTTTCCAGACTTTTCCACGTTAGATTGAGATAATGATGGTACTGAGACAGGAAGAGGGACCCTCTCGGCTACACCAGTAGCACTTGCTCAGTGCAACCAGGAGGATGTAAGAGTAAGGGAAATTTGGTTGATAGTGAAACACATGGCACTCCAGATTGCACACTACAAATTAGTTTACTTTCCCTTTTAAGCTAATGTCACAGAATACTCACAACCACTTCTAGAGGCTTTTAAATAGTAGTGATGCAAAGAGATCAGCAAAAACAGTTCAAGTGATTCCAAGGCTACAAATAATAATTAGGAAAGTTAAACAGCAAGGCACTGATAATTAAATTCATGTCCTCTCTACAACACACAATGAATCATTAAAATATGAAAGTTGGGAACAGATGGTTTCAATAGCAATAAAGATGTTCCACTTCAAGTAATGGTGTTATTAATTAAACTAAATCTACCCATCATTTGACACAAAAAAATGCCCTGATCTGCCCTTCAGATTATAATAGCTGCTAGAGGGAATTCACTTTAAAAAAAAGACAGCTGTTGAACTGCAAGCCACTAGAGAAATACAAACATCAGAGGCATTAACACCCTGACAAGTACTTGCTCAATACTCAGGAGCTTTAAAAGTCAAACTTTGAAAGATGTATTGAAAAATCCCTGTAATTTTGCTGCTAGACTTGCCTTTTCCACCTACATCACCTGTTAAATTGACACACAGGGCAGCAATATTTTTCCCATGTCCTGAGTGAGGCTGAAGCAATAATTTTGCCTGAAATCGCTGCTCTCAGTGATTTTTGGATGAAAGTTCATTCTGCCTTGACTGCACCTTCGCAAACTGCAAGGGTGAGCTGCTCATCTGAGCAAATGTAAGAGTCCCTTTGCAGTAAAGAAGTCTACCAAGAAGTGAAGCCCTTGCTCTGGGGATGACTGAGCTCCCAGAGACTCTAAATGGCTCTGGCTCTCACCCAGTGTACTTGACATGACAGTCACAGCTTGGGCTTTAAGCTCCTTTCTTTCTTACGGGAAGGAAGCCCAAGGCTTAGCCTCCTTGGGCCTCCAGATAGTCTCCTTGTGGGCTTAAGGGGATGTTTTCTTAGCAGTCACCATGGCAGAAGCAAACTCCTAGGCGATACTGAATGGGGAAGGAGAGGTACTTTGTTCACACAACATCTCTGCAAAGCTGGGGAAACCCCATGCAACCAGAGACCCAGTTTCTTGCTTTCTTTCTAGCTACAACACATTTTAAAAACAAAAACCTCCATACCATTACCAAAACCTAAAGCACCTCAAGACATCTTACCCTTGAAGGATGTTGCACTGTTTCACACATTCCTTCTGGCGATCAAAAAACCTGCAGGAGAAGCAGTGGAAGGGCCCTGGCCCCCAGCAGCCTACGTCTGAGCACAGGGGGTCACAAATATGCTTGGCAGCAGCTGAGAGAGAAAGGGAGACAAGAAAAGTCACGAATGTCAAGGCAAGAGGGAAGGTCAGACTCTCCATCCTCACTCCATCTGACCAGTCAGTTTCTCCAACCTGTTCCAAAACAGATGTGAATGGTTCTGGTAGTGTGGAAGAGGAGTAATCATGCTTCTCTAAATCCCAAAGCCTGAAATCGAGTGACTTCTGGCCATTCAAAATAAGAATGAGCTCCTCTGTGACTGCTTAATAAATGTATAATAAAGTTAAGTCAGGCTGAGAGAGCTGGGGTTTTCCACCCTGGGGAAGAGACAGCTCTGGAGAAAACTTATTGGGGCTTTCTTGTACTTAAAGGGCACTTAAAACAACCTTTTAAGGCCTGTGGTGACAGGACAAGGGGAAATGCTTTTAAACTGAAAAAGTAGTAGTATTTATGGATATAATGAAGTTACAATGAGTGGTGAGACACTGGCATGAGCTGTATAGGGAATTGGTAGATGCTTAATCCCTGAAAGTTCCAGGTCAGATTGGATGAGGCCCTGTGCCACCTGGTCTAGTGAAACACATCACTGCCCACAGCAGGGGGGTTGACCTACATGACTTTTTAAAGTCCCTTCTCACCCAAACTATTCTGTATTTCTATGATAACTTTCTAAAATACAACAAATTCATATTCTGCAAAAAGAAATAATTAGATTTTGGCCCAGGGACTGCTGCAGTCGATAGCAGCATGGTTGAACAACCGGTTCGACCTTGTCAAAAAAGGCCAAAGTTAGGAGTTAGCTTTTGTGTCCTTCAACTGACATGGCTTCACTGTGCTCATAGTAGTGAAGAAACTCCTGATCTGTTGGACACCACAAAGTCCACATTTTCAGGGGAAGAAAAAAAAATACCACTCTTCCCTTATCACCTTCATTAAAGCAGTATCACTGATGAATTTTGTAGCCAGAGGAACAGGGAGAAAAAAGCCTTGCTTGAATTATGAAAATGAAACCTTATTCTTGAATTTCAGCACGAGCTTTGGTGGGGAGCAGGAATGCAGCGCCGACTTACCACACTCTTTTTTATCTCTATTCTGTAAAATCTTCGTTTTCTGGCTCTCAGTTGCAAAAAGGCTGTGCCAGTCCATGGTGTCAGCATAGCAGAGGTTCTTGTTCTTCATAATGGCAACATCTCCATCACTTATTTCCTTGAGGGAGCGCAGACCTAAGGACTGTATTTTCAAGTTAACAACGGCGAGGGAATACTGGCCACTAAAATGGAGATGGACAAATAGAAAAAACATGCAAGAAAGGTAATTAGTAAGAAGGGTTTACTCAGCATGTTTTTCTTTTAGTTGTCAAATGTGTGTTGCTGTGAACTGCATTTTCTTCAAGCAAGATTCTGCTCAGCCCTCTAAACTTAATGCCTCATACATGACATACCTATTATGTAACAACTGCAATACTCACATCTGGTTTTGCAAGGGCTTTTTAAACTAAAACTGGCAGGACACACACGTTCTGACAAGTAAATGATGTGGAACAATGGTTGCAGGTAAAGCAGCTATTATTTTGTGCTTGTCCACCAAGTCATTCTTCCTCTTGGGGTAAGCTTAGGAGGGCACTGGAAGCACTGCTGGTGTCTGCACTGCTTAGCAGCCTCCATCCACGACTGCCCAGCTACCTCAAATCCCACAGTGCTTCTGATCACATTGTAACTTACCCCAGACTGTAAAGAGCACTTTGTGTCCTGCTTATGCTTCTAGGATGGCGGGGGAGATCCTGGTCCTGAAAGCAGGCTCAGGGCAGCCCTCCAAACACAGCACAGAGCTGAGGGTCTTTACCCCCAGGGCACATTATTTGTACTACAAAGATGGTGCTCTACTCCTTGCAGGGTTTGCCCCATTTTGCATCAGTTTTGGGACACCTGAGTCTCACACCGCTTGCAACCTTGGTGTGCTCAAAGAAGAGCAGCTTGAAACAGGACTTCTCTTAGAGTCGCTGTGGCACATGATTTACTTACTGTTGCTTTGTTCTGCCTCGTATAATCTCCAGATTTTCAAAAGCATAGAGATCAGTAGCATTCTCAGGCCAGGCTTGAATCAACAAAAATCCTGAAAGAGGAAAAGAAGATTAAAAAATAATCATAATGGAAATAAACTCACCGTTAGTACTGGCAGCAGAACCTTCTCCCGGAGCAAATACTGCACCAGGAGAAGGCACTTGTGCTTTCCCTGTGCTTATCTGAAGGATCTCAAAGTCTACCATGACATTTTAGGGAGCAAGGAGATATTTTTAAACCCCGTTTTATAAACAGTTTACTTCTTAGCCCACCACGAGGGCTTAGGAGCGTAACAGAGCACGTCGGTGAGCCGCACATCCTGCCACACCGAGTCACCAGCAATGACGGCTCTTGCCAGTAGATACCCTGGCTGGGGGGCCACTGGCTCTGGACCTGTGGGAGAAAGGCAGCACTCCATCCCATTTTTCAGCCAACCTCAGGGAAGAGGAAAACTGAAAAGCAGGAACAGAGCAGAACAGCTACTTGTAATGGTTTTGCTGAGGCAAGCAGAATTCCCCACTCAGCTGAGGTATTCAGGAGGAAGGCGAAAATTTGGAAAATTGCAGGCTGCTGTATGAAGCTGTATGTATGCAGTTACTTATTGCTACCCTGAAGGGAACCACACAGGTGAGAGAAAAAGAAAAGGAGAACTGGAGTCGTGTCTGTAGACCCAGCCCTGATGTTACATTCATTTCATAATGGGCTGAGCACAATTACTTTTAATTGATACTTGGTGCAAGACGGTGGCTGAGCGCCCTGCTGGCTGCTTTGTGCTCATGGAGACACATTCACCCCAAGGAAGAGCTCTTCAGGCTGGAGAGGGTGTCTCCATAAGGATGACGCAAGCCACTGAGCACGCTTCCCTAAGGAGCTGCTGAAAGGTTTTCCACAAATAGAAACACACTTGGCTTTTTTCAGCTGGAGTGGCACGCCTCTGCATCACCACATGCTTCTTGGGTGGCTGAGGATCTCTACTGCTTTTACTCTTCTCTAGGGCTGGCAATTCAGCAGAAGGGATGTTCTGGCCAAACCACACACCTTGGATGGAAGACCAGTATGGGTTATGTGGGCGTAATGCTGGCAAGGTGCTGCTGACCACCTTGGTTAAGAGTGACCCTTGGTAGCTCAGAGACAAGAAACACTTTGCATGCACTTCTCTTCATGCGCTTAAAAACTTTCCCTCCTCCCCCTTTGTGTTTTTGGCAGTATCAGTTAAAAAAACATCTCCGCTTAAAACTCACTGCTAACCTGATATTTCTTTGACTGTTTTGAAGACATCCAACTTCTTGGGGTCCAAGGGTAGGGTCTTTGTGAAGGCATCACTGAAACAAACAGAATGAGAAATTGGGAAAAGAACAGCTTAGCCTGGATTTTCTCTAGCCCTTCTCTTTCAGTGCTTAATGGCCAGCAGGTAACTCACCCTAGAAATGCAACTGGGAGAATGCTGACGTCCCCATTGATCTTGGTACAGTTTTTGAAGGAGTCAATATTTGTGGCATTTATGGAGAGGATCCCTTTAAGGTCACCTATTCCAATGCCATTGCACACTGTTAAAGGAGAGATAAAAAAGTTAGGGGGGACAAAAGTGAAGTCACATGGAAGGGTAGAAACATGGAGGTGCCATGAGTTCAGAAAGCATTCCCGTATGGTCAAACCTACCACTCTAAGATGCGTTTCATAGATCTTTTGCCTATTTTTGCTTTTCAGAAAGTGCCACAGGATAACTGCTTCCTGCCTGCCAAGCTGTGCAGCTCTGGTCTGAGCATGTCTGCACACAGGCTCTGGCACATTCCCTTCTCTCCCTGTTCCATTTCCATTCCCCTTGATGAGACACTGGGAAGGACAAATGGAGGAGGAGGCTGATGTGCAAGATATATATGCACACAACACACAGTTTATCTGCTGTACTTGTGGTGCATCCCATCTGGAGAGCATGGTCCACAGTCATATTTCCAAATCAAACCACTTGTCGCATCTCCAAAGTATCACTGGATCTGATTTATATTGAATTGGCACTTAGCTAAGATCAGAACTCCCTGCACTTCTTCTAGTAAGTTCTCTATCACCTCAAAGCCTTACTGGTTTATTCCATGCTTTTTATACCTTTGCTGCACAGCCCATCACACTTTTTACACTTCCGAACACCGTTTTCTTCCACTTCGTAAGTATCAGCATTGCATGAGCGAACGCAGGAACCGTGGTCTGTCACCACGTAGTTGTCTGAGAAAAAAAAAGGATACAAAGGGGACTGAAATACAAGAGGGATGCTTTGGGGGCCAGACAAGCACTTCAATGCTTTTAAGAAAAAGGGGGTTTGAGCTTCTGGCACACTCGGGAAAGTACAGGCATTAACTATGAAAACTCACAACCATCATTTGAAGGTAGACGAACATAGAGTGCCATCACCATTTTACAGGGAGGGGAATGGTCACAGAAGGATAAAACAACATTCAAGTCTTGATGGATTAAAAAAATACAGAAATGGAACAGCAAGAACGGAAAAGCAAGCATCTGTAGAGAAAACAATGATTACAGGCCTTGAGAGTGAGTGTTAAAACCAATTACTTTTTAACAGTCCTAATTAAGAACCAGTTAAGAGTTGATAATGCTTTGGTAATCCATAGGATTGATCTCATATAGCCATTGTTTTAATGGTTTTTAGAAGATGCCTTTCTCTTCACCAAGAGAAAAGTTTTCAGAAGTCAAAATGCAAAGATTAAAAATCAGGCAAGGTGATGGATGCAGACTGTTTGAAGAGGCTCACTTTGTGTCACCTATTCTCAGTTCCCACAGAAGCTGAAGAGAACAAGTGCTCTTTCACCAGGCCACAACACAGAGGGATGACATAGCACCCTTCCCACTCTTCTCCAACCCCCTACCTCCTCTGGGGCTGCAACCTGCAATGAACTTACGTGGACATTCCTTCACACAAGTGGCTCCAAAGCTGTATTTTCCTTCAGGGTTCACATCCATCTGGTAAGTGGTGGGGTTATACAGGACCAATGGGGGACATGTATCCTTGCACGTAGCATCATCCCGAAACTTGCGGCATGCCTGTCATTGAACAACAGCACCCATTAAACTCCCTTCTCCTTAAAAAGTGACAGTGATTTTACATTAGGTCTTTAAAACACTCTGATGGCTCTCATCTGCTTCCTGCTTAGCTCTAATGGAAACCCCAAGCAGCTACAGGGATGATCCCTCAGGCTTTGAAGGTGAAAGGTTGCTTTAGGCGGGGCAATGAAGTTTAATATTTTTTTAAAACAGACACCGTGAGCTCTTCTTTCTCCGAACAAGAAACCTTGGCACTCTGGTGGAGAGCTGCTGGGATTCACGTGGGAACAGGGGCAAATCTGCATGCCTTAGACAGAAAAATTTTCCCTACAAGCAGCAACCAGATCAAGACAAACTGTACTTTTCTTGGCCATTTTTTAATAACCTAAATCAAATCAAGTATTTTCCTGCCAATTACTGACTTTTCTGGCTAAATATTAAACTGAAGCCATTACATTTGGCTGCAGGTAATGAACAATTTAGCAGGCATTTATGAAGGGCAAGTTGATTCTCCCAATCTAAATGTGCATTAAATTAATAATGACTCTCTTTTTCCCTTTCTTCTCTCCTGGCCTTCCACACAAGAGAGAGTAACTGTCTTCTCTGCCAGCCAGTAAGGGCATCATAGCCATCTTAAAAGGAAGTCAGGAATAGAGGTAACAACAATAAAATCCAGGTCAGACGATTTCTATGGTGAGTACTCAGATGTCACTTAATTCAGAATGAAGTGTAGTGCAAACATCATGGGGAAGAGTTAAAACTACAGCATGCACCAAACCCCCGAAACTCTCGTGGAAAAGCAATGGGACCTTTATTCCCTAAAGAAGCTCCATTTGTTTCTTCTTTCTTCACTGCCCCAGGGTTCCCCAAACACAGTGCTTTTGTAGCAAGTCAAAAGCAGAAAGGGAAACCCAGATGTCATGCCCGAAGTTCAATGAAATGCAAAGAAATGAAGATCCATCACATCTTACTCCCCTTACGAGTTCTTGTTCTAGTAAACCAAGATTATTACTCACTAGTGCTAAGACAAGGCAAAGCTGTGTTGGCCTGGAAAACTGCTGCACTGTGGGGGCAGCTGTGGGGCCCATGGACCTGCTCACGTGGGGAAGTTGCCTACAGCAAACCCTTAGATGCTCTGCAACAATGGTGAACTCACTGGGCACTCAAAGGGACTAACACTGGTTTGGAACACACTAGGAAGGTCCATGGGCAGAGTCAGCAAAGACCAGCTAAGGGTGCTGTAAAGTTCATGTCATCTTCCCTCCCACCAACCACCCATGGAAGCCCTGGAGCACCCTCCAGGTCAGCATCTCTCAGGAGGCCTCCTGGAGCTGAAGAAGGCTAGAGGACACGCAGCTGAAAGCCCTGCTTGCCATGTCAGGGATTTAAGCCATTATGGTGGTGGTGTAGCATCATTACCAGGCAGTCACTCTCCCGAGGCCCCGTGCACCCCGCAGCACACTGGTTGTGGCAGCAGTCGCTGGGCACCTTTCCCCTGCACCGGCCAGAGCACTGCTGAGCACAGATGACTTTTGTTACTGAAAGATACAAGAAAAAATGAAAAACATCAGCTGTACTTGCTGCAACGAGATCAAGAAATACGGAGAAAGGGTCTGGTGCGATTTTCCTCATGGGATGTTCTGTCCTCATTTAAGGCCCAAGTTTGGGAGGGGTGAGAGCGAGTGTGGGTGATGGTAAGAAGGGGTCACGTTCAGCCTGTAACTATCTTGGCTCTTACGAGGTGCTAAGAACTCTGATCCCAGCCAGGAGATACATCCTGCTTAGAAAGAACAACCCTGTTGCATGCGTGCCTAGACCAAGCAAAACTCTGTGGAGTCATTGCGTCTTACAGCTGGGCAACAGGGTAGAATCTGTCTCCATTTCATTGAGAAAATTTACTATTATTGGTGCTAACTTTGGGAAAAACAGTGTGACAGAACTGCCAGGACTCTACTATAACTAGAAACTGTACATTGTTGCTGTGGTGGTGTCCCTTTCATGCACTAAAATATTTCTGAAATTTGCAGAGAGAGGGGAGACTCACTCAGCAAGCAAATTTCATATGCACACTGAATTATTTTTCTTTAATGTTCAATTCCTTGGCCAAATTTTATCTTCATTACACAACTCCCTCAGGGTTTGCACCAGTGCAACAACCCGAAGGAAGAACTGGCCCTGGTCCAGCTTTTTGCAGGGAAGCAAAAAGTGCCTGCAACATTTTGTTGAAAATGGGGAAAGCTTCTCCATTTCAATATCAAAGCAGAGAAAAGGATAATCAGAATAATTTAAAAAACCCCCAGAAATGAATGACTAGCATGTTTTTGTACCAGAGACCCAAAATGAGATTGTTTGTTCTCTACAAAAAATATTACAGATCCACAGAGTCTGGCATAAGGTGCCAGAAGAACCTGATGGCTACTCTGCTTCTTTACAGCACCCTGAGCTTTTCAGCTGTGCACTTTGCTAACTGTTGTCAACTTCACAGTTGGCACAAATGATTTACAATATTATCAGGAATTCTCTAAGTCTGAAAACCATGGTTGTTAATTAACAGAAAATTAGTTCAAAAAATTGCCTGCTACAGGGTATGTAACAGTGATTTTTTAAAATTGTATGTTCTTTTTCCATTACACAATTCTGTATCCAAACTGCATTATTTCGTTTTTCTTGTAGGCCTGTAAGCAAGGTAGTATATTTTCAAGGAAAAAGATTATGTGCACAATATGTATTAGCTTCTCTGATAGCAACTTCGCCATTCAACTAGAAACAGGAGAATAAAAGGCACATTGTTCTACATGCAGAGCATTTTGATACAATTTTTTAATAAGAATTAGCAGGGGAATAAAGCACCTCATCACTTTGATAACTATTGACTAAAGTTCCCTGCTGGAAACATATATTACATCAAACATTTTTACTTCATACAGAATATCCCACGCTCATTTTCAGGATAAAGAGACATATCCCCCAAACTTTCCCACATATGGAAATGTGGGATACATTTTCAGTTGGCCAGATTCTCAAATGCCTGGAGAGGTGAGCAAGAGCCCACAAAAGATATTGTTTCATGCACTTGTCAACCTCCTGATTCCAGCGAGGGTTTGTAAATGCTGGAAGCTTGCAGGGCTGAGACCTGAGGTTTCTCAAGGTCCTGGGACAGCTGTGCAGCCTCATCTGCAGGAAGCAACCCAGGAGGGGCTTTGTATGCACAGCCACTGTCCACCCTGAGAGCCAAACTGCAGAGCCGACTGACAAAAACTGAAGCTTACACTAAATGAAGACAGAAAAGGTATACGCTCCTCTTTCCTCAAGCTCCAAGTCATACAAATTTGGCTTGATATTTGCAGACGAAAAACTTAGGTTCAGGTGACAATTTGCAATGGAAAACTGAATGTAGGATGTTGCTTCCATTTGCATTATGTCTAGATCAGCAGTTTTTCCACTGAACTTTTCACAAAGCAAAAAACCAGTGCATTTCCCCAGTTTTTAGAGAAAAAAGAAATAATGAAGCAGTGAAACAAATTGACATGGTGTTCCTCCTCAACCTTTACTTTAGGAAAAATAAACCCTTGCAAAATCTCAAGCACTTGTAAATGGATGCTTCTGCCCCCTTCTTAGTATCAGGCAAGCATCCTACCTGCATCATTGCAGTTAGTTTTTCAGTAGACAGAAATGTAGTATGTATGTTACAGTATACAACCTATTTCTTAACTAATCTGCAGGCTTACATTTCTGGCAGTTTTGTTCACCAGGGCCCCAGCAGTGGTCTTCTGTGCAATTTTGATGGCATTTGGGACCTAAAACACAAGAGAGAGTATAATATTCTGTAAACAAAGAAAACAACAGTGTACCATGAACAACAGAAAACAATGACTTGAGATTTCCTCCTTGATAAACCAGGGTAGGAAGCACCCATATAACAGTGCTCAAAAAAATTGAGAGCTTTATTCCTTATCCTTTGTTCACCTCTGCCTTCCTACGTGCAGTTCTCCACCTCCACACCTTTGAGCAAGCGAGCACAATACCCAGCCAGTCTAGCTTACGAAAGAGGCATATTTTTCCCAGGAACAGGAATCTCAACTACTGCCCAGCTGGCCCTTCTGCTGGGGTTTTCATGCAATGGCAAGTCACCACTGGCTTGCAGTCGGGCATGTGCCAGCTGCTCACTACAGGCCACATGTAAATCAGTGTTTCTGAACAAGGCAGTTCTAAAAAGAAAACAAATCCAACTGGATTCACAGGCAACTGCCAGCTACTCTACCACAAAGTAATTTGACTTGTCTGCTTCGTGCCCTCCTCCCATCATTTGCCAAAAATACTCCTTGGTGTTGGACTGTGCTGCAGATGGACAATCAGTGGAGAGGTGCGCAGGACGGACGGACACCTTGCCCGACCTCAAGGGTGTAGTGCTGGGTTCTTTCCCATCGCTCCCTCCTTACTCTCTTCTTTCTTCTTCTTTCTCTTAATGACAAGCAAAGTCCCAGGGAAACAACTTATTTTAGAGTATGGGATCATTATTAAAGCTGTAAAAGGCTGTCTGAGCAGATTAATGCGGAATTCACTGTATTTAAAAGGTATTTCCTACTAGAGGGTTTCTTCCCACTAACAACATGTGATTCTTCTTCCCCCTGTCAGCCATCAAATAGCTGAACAAATGCCAATACTTGTCCAAGAGTTGATTGATTTGGCGTGGGACTGAAGAACGTTTTTTTTTTTGAAGCTGAAAAGCTAAAGGTTAACATTTCTGTGGTGTTCAGAGCCAAACTCTTGTGCTGACATGTATAGTTTGCAACTCCTTGATTACGCCAGGGCTCCGTAGAAAAATAAGTCAACACAGAAGTTGGCTATTAGCTCTCAGGCAATTATGCAACTGGAAGAAGATAAAGAAAATATGCTTTCCTGCCAATTTATAGTGCCAGAAATTAAATGCTCAGAAATGAAAATAAACCCTCCTTTCTGTGAAATGACTGGGAATTTTACAAGGCACTCATAAGGCTGAAGGATTAGCCTGAGCCTGCTCTAAGCATATGCTATACAAACTTTTAAATATCCCCTCATCTCCCTGTTGATCTGAAGTGTCAGATTTATCTATCTGTTTATTATCACTTTTGCCAGGGTAATCTGTGCAGCCCAAAACAGGAGAATTTTACAGCACTCAGCTTGGACCTTAGCTCTAAAATGGTTTCAAGTAACTCCATGAAGTTACCCATATGGGTTTTCTAGACCAGAGCCTTACATTGTAAACAGAAGATTGCTGGAAAGCAAATGAATGCATGTTTTTCCGAGTTGTCTTTGAAGAGCACATATGCAGGGTATTGCCTTAAAGCAAGAGAAACATTCCCAGGAACTTTGCTGAGCTACGAGTTAAGGACCTAACCATCATGAAAATTCTATCTTAGGCCAGTGGTGCAGAAATGAAAGCACTTCTCTTGGAACAGGGCTTGGTGGCCTTCATCAAAAATTGTTGGACCAGGAACCCACTGTATGAAAGATGGGATGTTCATTTTACTCTCTGAAATGGAGGCGGATGCAGAGCACTTTCGCTAAGTTAATACTCACAAGAGGACAGGTTGCTCGCAAATTCAAGCACGGTGGGAGGCTTCTTGCCTGTGTCAATGATGTCATTCCAAAGAACAGTGTCCATGTTGCACAGTTTGGGGTTGTTGCTGATTTTAACGCCACCATTGAGAATTTCTGTTACAGAAACAAAAAAATTGGTAAGTGAAGCGAATCCCTAATTTGCCCCAGAGACATCCCCAAAATGTCTCTGATCTAAGGAAAGAGAAGTAAGTCACATCATTCTCCACCTCAGCCACACGATGCTGACAGAAAAGAATAACATGCATGGCATCAGCACTCCTGACAGTGTAACTAACACCAGGATCAGACTGACAGGTTCTGGAGAGTCAGCTGTTCTTGGATGCCACAAAGATGCCACTATGTGTAGCCTTCTGCCTGGTGCCACCTCTAGGGCCCACGGCGCTCAGCAGAGATGGCACTGCTGGTGTGCATAGCCAGAGACTGTGTGAGACACCAACACACAGATCACCAGTTCCCACAGGGATCTAACAGAAAATACTGATATGTATGCACTGGAATCAAATAATACAAAATAACAAATGGATGCTTCTTTGTCAGTTTCGGGAACAAAAATGAATCTTGATTAACTTTCTTTGTCTTTTGCAGAAGACTGGCTAGCAGGAAAGCAATTAGGAAACTACATTCAGATCCTTGCTTTTGAAGCAGGGTTTGATGGCATATGACTTTGAGAGGCAATCTCCAATCAGATCTTGACACCAATAAGCTAGCCATTGAAGTTGGCTTTAGAGGTGCCTCCACCACTTGCCCGTGTCTCACCTGAAAGCCGCTTCATTGGCAGCTGTCGGAGTCCCTGGGTTTTATTCATGTGGTAGTTGGATAAAACTGCCAGGGCGTAAGAGTTGTCATACAGCACATTGCCTCGGATGATCTGGAGGTTTTCTAGGGGAATGACATCCACCATGTTAAGTGCAATGAGCACGTAGCCTGCAACCTCCTGTATCGTCTGCGAGAACAACAGAAGAAACAAGGTGCTTAATCCACAGTACTCTTCAATAACCACTTTACTCCTCCCACTCCTCCAGTCCACTGTTTTTCAATTTTAAGGAATGATAGACCACTTAATCTCATTAAAATTAAATAAATCTAAGAACAAAAAGGGACTACGTAAAAAACTTTACTGGTTAAGCATGTATAAACTCACCCTCTGAGCATCTACCAGGGGATCATTTCGAAGGTCCAGCTTACCCTGTTCTGTCTCCAAGCAAGGGTAAGTGGGGCCAACTAGGGGATGCAGGAGAACAGGGCAAGCATGCATGAAATGGCAACTAAATGTGATGCTTCCCATAAATACTCGCCTAGCCTTCAACAACTGGCAGCACAGACATGCCATCTGATTCAGGCTTTTACAGTCTCTCTTCTGTGCCCCTTCCCTTGCCCATCAGAGGGGAAGATTAGGCAACCTTCTCCTTTTTCAATAATATATATCTATCTTTACAGGACAAAAAGGCAACTGAGGTACTGTTCCTGCATGTGGGTTAATTCCTGCCTGGCACTGTGAAATGTATGCATTTCTATCCCCCAAAAAAATCACTGCAAGTGAAAAACCTTCAGGCTACTACTTAGGATATTTTCCTTTTCTATGAAGACTACCAGTGAATTTTCAAGAGATTTGTTATGTTACTTGGAACCCTGAGCTTCATGGTCAAGCTGTGTTTGGGAAAGAAGAATGGCAATACCACCACATTTGTAACTCATATGTTCAAACCATAGATTTTTTGATCTTGCTTGTTATTTGCTGGTGGAGAACCTGGAGGTCCCCACGTCAGCCATGGCTCCTCCCCATATCATGGCTGCATTTTAACACCCATCCCTTGTCCATTCCCTCCTCAGCCTTCCGTAATTGCTCATGAACTTGTGCACAAAACAAACGTTGAGATGGGAGTAGCCCATGTGTCAACCACAGGGGATTATCTTGAAGATCACTTCAAGAATCCATGTGGGAAGTTATTGCACAGGACTTGCCTGCCTGCTGAGGGTGTGAGCACTTCAGGCTGGAGAGGCACTCAACACCACGGCAGGGGAAGGGATCACAGTTTGGAGGGCAGGGTAAAGGCCTCCACACTTCAAAATCTGCCACTTGCTTTGTGCTTTGCTTTGCCCAACAGCACCACAAAGCCTTCTGCTCTCCGAGAAGTGAAGTAATGGGTAAGGATGTAATTGTAATTATAAATAAGAAGAAACCTATCTGCATGGCACCCAGCACAGGCTGGCAAGTGCTTGAAAAGCCCTTTCTCAAAGCACATCCTGCAGCCTACAGGTCTGCTTAGACTGTGAGCTGCAATTCCTCCGACATTAGCTAGCTATGTTCTTGGATCACCACAGAATTTTATCAGTAGCTGATCCTTTCCACTTAAAAAATGGAGTAGGATTTGTTGTAGCAAGAGAAGGCACCATTGGCCACAAACACTAACCTTCAGGAAAGAGAGGTCACGATTGTGCTCCACGTATGTAATCTCCAGGTTGCTGAGTACCACCTCGCAATTGTTGTACATCCTCTGCAGGCTCGTGAAATGGTCTTCTACGTGTCCCAGTTGGGTCAGCTTGTTATTTGTCCCTTGACAAACTGTGGAGGAAAGGAGAAAGCTCCATGAAGGAAAGGAAGACTAACTGCAGGGCAAAGACTTGTTGCCCACTCATCTTCAAAAGCACAGTAAGTTAAGCATCAGCTTCATGAGAAACAAGAACATTATCTGTCATGACTCTAATGGCAATAGTGCAGAAGTATGCAGTATTTCCCAGGGACAGAGATGTACCAGAATTTAGAGCTGGAATAACCCCTCATCACTTTCTGTTACAGAAAAACTTCGATGCGACACTTTTGTACATAGGTAGCACTAAGTTTTCTGTATCACAAAAGTAACTCAGTTCCTGAGGAGAGGACATTGATACAGTTCCATTGAACACTACTGAAACTGATATGCTGCCAGGTACCACCAAAGGTGATTTCCCTGAGGACCCATTTTACTTTACTTTCAGGGGCATTGGGTCTCCTTGTAAGCTCAGAGGGAGGAAGGGGGGCTTCCTGAAGGACTCCTTAAGCTACAAAACTGGGTTTTAAGGTCTAATTGAACCTCCAGGGCTTACACATCTCTTGCCACTCTCACATTTTGGGGGTATGACAGATTCAGGAGATTTTCTGGCATATTCATCATTGGCACTGAAATCCACTTTTGCCTGGTGGGGAAGGAAGAGGTGTCACAGAGAGCACCACTGAGATTCCAAACATTTATAAGAGCACAATGGAAAAATTAGTCCCCACCCGACATTATATTACTCTGCTTTATTAAATCTAGAGCAACTGAAAAAAGTTGTCACCATTGTATTTGATTGCAATGAATGAGCAAAATGCAAAATTGCTTTGAAGAAAAAACACCACACACAACCCTCAAAAATTCTGTACTCACACAGTCGTTCCCTGGGCTATCCCTACAGAGCTCAAATGAACACGTGTCTCAGTTATGCTAACACAGAGCAAAGGAGAATAATATAGAAGACAATGTGGTAAAACACTTCACAACCCTTTCCAGGGGGTCCTTCAGCTCAGCTTTGCTCTTCAGTGGGAGCTGTTAGGAGGCTGTTATCTCATTGTATAATGCAACCCCAGCCTGACTGCACAGCTTCCCCTAACAGAAAAAAGCTTTCCATAACCGAAAGAATTCTTTTAACTTGGAGAAATGAATACATGAAATGATACTTCTGTAGAGCCGTAATTTGTAGAAGCACCAATCACAAACTGGGGTGCTTCAAAGCAAATAACAAAGACTCTTGACAAAGCTGGAAATATGTTTCAGTTCTAGTAACAAAAGACACCACCTGTTGAAGATTTACCGAACAACTGATGCTTTATTAGTACGAAAAATAACTTCATAGCACTGATAAAAACACATTTACCAATCATCAAAACCATTCACTGAACATGTGGTACTTCTCAATACAATCATCAGCATTAGGAGTTACAGTGATAACAGATTAAATACTCTGGACCGTGTTTAAAGCAAGGCTATTCACTCACATTCCTCAGTTATTTCTCATTATACATTTTATAAATATTATAGTGTTTGGAATCAGAGTGGCAACTGCTGATAACTGGGAACACTGTAACAGGGGCTGCGAGTACATCATCTAAGCTGCTTGACCCTTTTTATATACTTTGAATTTCTTAATTTCTTAACATTTGCATTGGAAATTCTAAGTGGGAATTTCTGTTCCAGTTTCTGTTCCAGTTTCAAACCTAACTGTTGCATTGTGTTCATACTTCAAATCTGTATTTGCTGTCTGCTTCAAGTAAAAGGACCGCAAATTATCAGCCAGAGTCACAGGCAGGTTTTTATTCTGCAGAGTGGTCACATTTGGAAAGTTAGAAATACTGCCATATGGCTCGTCTGCTCTGGAAAATGTGTTGTTTTTGGGGACAGGGGTGAAGAGGCTTTGAACTGACTAGAAAAGTCAAGGAGTTGTCCCAGAGGTCATCTTGATTTTTAAGCAATGTTATCCTACAACCAAGGAAAAACCAGTAATAACAGATTCTCAGACTGTTCAAAACCTCAGCTTGGATGCTCAGTTTAGGTATCACATATCTGATCTTTAGAACAGTGCGATTTGGGAAAGCACTCCAACACAATGCAGGAGCAGGTGCAGTTTAGACTGCTCCCAGAAATAAAAACATGTAAGTCATCCTGCTATGGTCCTCAGGGTCCACAAATGACCTGATGCACTTGTTGTATCTCTTGAGGTTACCAGCAAAGACCTACCCTGATACTCAAAGACAGGCTCAATGCAAAAGCTGCAGTGTTTATGCAACACCTGAACCAAAGGACAGGTGGAAGGAGGAGCTTTCTCTGGTGGCACCCTCCTGGCCACCTGTGCCCTTGATCGACCCTATGTGGCTTGGCACCAGTCAGACCATACAACAAAACAGCCCAGCTCACTGAAACAACCCCTAAGACAAACTGCACTCATTTGAATGTGCTTCTCTTGGGATCAGACAAGTGCTGGAGCTCTGAACTTGGGCCAGCTGTCTTGAGAAACACAGACTTTTTCAGTGCTTACTAGGTCAAGGCTGATGCAGCAGTCAGAGGGCATGGTTACTATTGCACTTCTCCCTCTCCCTCTCCCTTTCCCGGGGGACCTCTCAGGGAACCATGCCAAAGAGTTGATCCAAGCCACAAATAATATAGGACAATAAATAAATAAATAATTGGACAGAGAGTATTTTTAGCTCAGGAAAGCTCGCTGATTTGGTTCATTATGGTGTCCCATGCATTGGAAACAGCTGAGAGGACAGCAAGGAGGCAAATAATCAAGAGAAGGAGCTTCCCTGCTTGTGAAGCTGCAGAGGGAAACCCAGACATAACAAGCTCCAAAAAGGCTTCAGCTTGGTCCTCCAGGAGCTACTTTTTTCCCCTGTATTGTGAGTAGAGAGCACTTTGATGGCTCTCTACCAAAGATGTCTTAAGCCACATGCAAAACCACTGGTCCCCTCATCACATCCTTCATCCAGTAAACAGTAGTTGTGGATGAGATGTTAAGATCTGGAGAGAGGAAGGAAAAGGGCTGCTTCTGATAAGAAATCAACAGTATGTGGCTGTCAGAGTATCAGAACACCGCAGCGGAGCTTTCTCCCTCATGCTCAAATTTTTGTTTGTACAAAGAGATACAAGGGATCTAAGTCCATCCACAAAGTGAACTTCATCACACCAGTATTTACCAAATGAGAACCTGGGTCATAAGCAGTGTATGCTGAGCAAATAAAACCCAAATCAAACAAAACAAGCTAAATCCCTGCAGCAGTATTGCTGAACTCAGGCAAAGGTGCAGAATGGTTTTCCAACTAGAACAATTGAAAAGAAAAGAAAATGGCCTGCTTGTATCTGATGAATAACATCATTCCTGCAATTTCTTTGCTTATGGAAACTGTGCTCTGAAAAGATACATGCTATAACTATCTGTATATAATATCACAGTGTGAATGCCACTCTGGCCAGAGGCTAAAGCACAGACAAGGAGGTGCTTGCCTTGCTCCGCAGAGTTTAAAGTGGGATGTGCATGCTTGAGTGGATGGAATTTATTATGATTTAACCTCTATTGAACTCGACCTATTTGCCCTCTAAAGGACAGATTCTGATGCCACATGCAATACATTCATTACATGCTTTTGTTTCAATGTGCAGCAAAGCCAGCACTATTCAGGTTTAGGAGTCAGTGGTGGGCATGGATACTTGTGTGGTATTGCTGGAGGCTGAGGTAGTATGTATCACATAATGTATGTTCTAAAAAGGAGAGTAAAACATTCAGGGTGAGAACGTCCCTGACCAGTAGAAAAACCAAGATCCAGAACTGAACTTCAGGGCATGGGCTGATCCCTGAAAGACGAAAGCTTTGCTTTTATCTGTGATGTTAATATAATAAAAACACAACTGGTCTGGAAAGTTTTGACACAGAGGGCACGTCCCAAGAGGCTGCTGTCTGTGGCAGTGCTGAGAGCAGGGCTGCATGCTGGGAGTGCAGCGTTCCCCTACCCCAGCCAGGGTGATCTCGTGGACCCTTAGTGCCCCAGCCACCACTCCTGTGACATGGGGGCAACCCAGAATTCTGAGGGGCAGCATCATGGGATTACCACCATGAAGTATTTAAATTCTATGTGATATAGATTTTAGCATATATACTGCAATTCTTAAATGCCGAAGTGACGTTGATCTTGAATCAGTTGCAGCATTACCTCAACAGACAGCCTAACAAAAATTTAGATATGGCTGAAATGACCCAAATGTCAGGTGCAGCATAAGACAGGAGCAATCAAAGGGCCCAGGAAAGAGGCACACTGCACTGATAAATGCAAACTCACTGAATCTAGTGCTCATGAAAAGTGCAGGGTTGGCTGTCCTGGCTAGTAAAATCTTCTGCGTGTCCACAGACATGCTTGTTCCTCCCCTTCACTGCCTCAAACTTGGACTTACAGGACTATTTCTAGGTGATGCAAACTGGTTCACTGTCTGCAACCCTTTGCTCCTTGGCCACTTTTTTCTTGTGCAGCCAAAAGTAGTAGCATGAAACCAAAACATTTCCGAAAAGCCATTTTCCCCAAGAGACGGTAGGGAGACAGAGGGCATCCATACAGCCGTAATGCTAAGTGACTATATTTTCCCAAATCCATACAAGCTCAGATTAAACAAAGTGGTCCCTGCAGCAAATGCACTGATACAAGTAAAATCTGTTTTCATTTTTCCCCAGAAAATCTCTGATTACTGAAGTCTCAATCCTGTCACGCATATTTGCCTCAGACTTGAGAAAAACCCTAAAGAATGCTTTGAAACCAAATGATCACCAATCTCCAAATCATCCTCTGTTTCTATCCATGCTTAGCCTGTGTTAGTCTCCCTGCAGCTCTGATAGACACATCAAAATAATAACTCACAAAGGCAATTTCAGAGATACGCAAGTCTATTTCAATGCTTCATATATCACTTATGACTATATATGCCCTGGTATGATAAATTTATGTATTTTTGTATGCTTTCTAGCCATTACTGACAATAACACAAAACTTGTAAATAAAGGATGTTCATTTAATCTGACAGCACATTTATAAATCTTCCTCTCTCTTCCCTCATTAGCAGTAATTTCACTTTTGATTGTTTTTAGGTACTTCATGGAGGAGCAGTGCCTTGCTGGGTGCTCGGTTGGGATACAAAGCTGCCACTGAATGCCTGGGGAGATAATGCTACTGGTGTGCTACCATCAGTGCTGCCCACACCCAACACACCTTTATCAGAGCGTGGGGGGACAAAAACCTTTCAAGTGAACTGGAATAACTTTGCAGGAAATACTGTTCAATTTGGGTCTGTATGGGCAATCACACCATCCCAACCCCTGTCCCTTGTATCCCCTGGGTCACTCTGGCACAACACAGAGGGGATCCAGGCCATGCCCTGCACCTCCATGATCTTCCCTGGGAGAAAAACTGTTTCCCTTTTATGAGGTCTGTCACCGACCTTCATCTAATGGGGCCTCAGAAATTAAAGGAAGATGCTTGTCATTCAAGCATAAATATGCACATCAGCTGTAAGGGCAGGTCCTCTATATCAGGTATTTTTTAACCAGCTTCAAAGCGTACCCTTACAGCCATCAAACAGATCCACATAACCTGCAGTGGAAACCAGCAAAGTGCAGCTTACTAGCTGTCAAATGATCAAAATAATGATATTTACACTTATAATGAAGTACTAGAACAGACAGGACACTTGTCATCATGATTAACCTACTAGAAAGAGAAAGAACCATGCAATGCCTTCCCTAAAGAAAACAGGGTATGAAATATCAGAGGTTGGAATAATAAACTGACATTATGTTTTATGTAATCAATCACTTAAACAGAAATATTTCTTATATTCAAAAGTTCCTCAACGCTAGAGAGAGAAGGGATGGAGAAATTTTGGTATTGCTGGGTTGGGTGTGTTTAACACACTGAGTAAGAATTTCAGGAGGGAGGAAAGTTCACATGACACAAAAAGAAAACCAAATCTGCTGCAATGTGCCATGGAAAGTTATGAAAAGGAAAGCTAGGAAACAGGTGAGGAGTACAAACAGTGCTCACACGCTGGCACACGTCTTCCCTTGAGGACAGTGTTTGCAAACCCATACAATGCCTAAAAAGTCCAGCTAAATGACAGCAACATTTGGGCACTGGAAATTCTTCTGCAGAAGATAATGATTTTTGCACATATCCAAATACTTTAATTTAAAACATTGTGAAAAACAATCTCATGTGGCTGTAGTAAATTCTTGCTGAAACAATGTGGTTTAGAGTAATGTAGTTGCTGAGATTAATTCCAGCTTTTAGACACACTGGGACCAAAACAATGACAGAGTTCTCAAAAATACTTAGATGGAAACTGTAATTGCAAAAGTTATCAAAACTAACACCCTAGTGGAGACAAAGAATATGCCTTGAGGGAAAGCTTTCCCAGATGGTTCCTTATTTCTATTTACTTGACAAAAACAACCTTTCCAGATGAATGTAATTTTAGGTTTCCCTTCCTAACTCCAGTTAGGAGTGGAGACCTGCCCTTCAATGTCAAAAGTCACATCCTGAATTGCAAGGGATGGAGGCATTGTGACAGTCGGGTGGTCTGATTGCTGGTGAGTGCCTTTGCCTGAAAGAACAAATAATCACATACAAATCAACTTGCTCCTGAATGAAGACCTCACCAAAGTCACAGCATTTCTGACAACAAGGGATCCAGCGTTATTAAATTCCCCAGGGTGCTTTTTTTCCCCTCTCCAATATCATTTACTAATATCTCTATTTTTCTTCTTTGTTGCCATTATTTAATTCTGCATGTATGTTTATTAATCCTCCAGAGATTAAGAGGAGACCAGGATGTGCTGAAATCAGTCCTTCCACTGGCTTCAATGTGAACTGGATGAGGGATTAAATTCCTCTCTTGCTGACGCTGGTGTAAATTTGGAGCAAGTACATGGACAGGATGGACTAGCCCAGACTTTAAGCTTTGCCCTCTGAATGTCTTAGGATAAAACTGTGGGATTGATACAGATATTTTCTGTAAACACCAGCAGAATTTCAAAGGAACAGGAATTGTCACCTTGCAGTTTTCTACAGTTTGGGAAAAAGTCGATTTCCAAAGGTGAATAATAGATGGGGGTTTTGAGAGAGGGTATTTCCAGTGAGGTACTGAAAGATAACCTGAGTTTAGGTCAGTTTTTTTCACATGGTTTTTGTCAGTGATCTCTAGGAAGACTTCAAATCACTGCTGAGGATTCCTGCAGATAACACAAACATTGCTGGAGTTCTAAAGAACAAAGAGGGACAGATGACCTGCACAGGCTGGTTTGTATATTTTAGGAAAATAAGCCCTCTGAACAACATTACATGAACTATAGCCAAAGGCAAGGTGTTACATCAAAGACTGCAGAACAGATGGCAGACAGAAAATGGAGTGCTGGGATGCAACTGCCCTGAAAAGGACTTAGGGATAATATGAGGTGACCAGTGCATTTCTTGACAAAACAGAAACCAGCACCCACTGGGTCCATCAGTGGGAAAATGCTGAAGGAAGGGAGGCAGGAGCTGGCATTAATCCCTGGCGGTGCCCCGGCATGCCCAAGGGCGTTGGCCTCTGCACTAGAGCGCTCTCCTCTCCCTGCAGAGCAGGTGCCACCTGGGGCAGCTCCCACTCCCGGTGGTACCGGGATGCTCCCCTCAGGCTTCAGCCCTTCTCCAAGCTACACTTCAGCCCATGCCCCTGACACATGGCCAGAGACTAGTGCACTAGGATTTTGCCTTGGGTTTTGCAGGCTCTTTATTGAGAATGATGGCTGTAACATCTCCCTGAGATGTCCTCACCAGCAGCTGGGGTGCTGCTCTTGGGTTGTTCTTCCCACTGGCACTCTCTGGAGAGGTTGCTACAAAAGTAACTAAGAGATTCCATGGGACTTTCTCTTCTGAGCTATTGCTCAAGGTTAAAAGGCCACATCTATTGCAAGTGCAATCACCAGTGAACTTAAATAATGAGCTGCTTCTACAATCTGTTAGTGAGGAAAAACCAAGAGTAAGGGAACTTCATATCTTTCAACCACTACGCAAACATCCGCACACATATATACACCAAGATAATGGATAGTTTATAAATACTAGACACACCACTTAATAAATTTTGTGCAGAAAACCACAGAGGCACCTTCCCCCTCTTTTTAACCGTATTTATGGAAACTCCAGCCATACTGACTGTGCTATGTGAAGTCAGCATAGACTCTGAGGTCCCCCCATGAAGTTTTTTCATGTGAGCCCAACGGAGCAGAGTGATGAGCTTGGCTCTACAAATATATCAGTAATGGCTGATATATCATCAGGATGGGCAAGGAGATGAGTTCATGCCCTACCTTGCCATTTTTAGACTCACTGTTCCCTACATACAACAGAGCAACTGAAGCTGGACGCTACAGAGTGCAAAATGTGGCTCTTCAAGACAAAATGCCAACTGCAGCTTAGACATCCAAGTGGTGTACAGCACAGGGAAACACCACTGAGTGCTACGGAAAGGAGCAAGACTTTGGGAAAACTCTGAGGAGGAAATTAAGGACTGGGGGAAAGGCAGTGTTGGTGGTATATTGGTTATGCTGGATGGAATTTCTGCCATCCCATTTATTCTGGGTCCTCCAAGAGAAAGCGTTGCACACGCCTTTGTTTCAGAACAGCGATCTTCATGCTTTGTGAAATCCACATACTGACCAAAGTAAGTTTGTCCTGCACTGTACCGTGTGTACCCAAACAAGACCAAGCAAGGGGCAACAGACTTGTGTCAGTCCCCACAGGCTCTGATTGCTCCAGTGGTTTGTTTCCCCCAAGGATGGGTCTATCAGGTAGCACAGGCCCTGGCTGAAAGCCCATGGCTGCAGTCCTCCTGCCCTCCACCTTCATGCACCAGCATAGCTACTACATTCATTGCAAAAAAGCTGTGTGCATCTGCTGGGCAGAGCTCTGGAGTTTGAGAAGGACTGTCACACAGCTCCATTCACGTGAGGTTCAGGCCCTGGGAAATGGCTCATAGAAATGAAATGGTTCTCCTGGCATCCATGGTGAAATTTATATTACTGTGTTGCTGCAAGTGGTGTAAAAGGTCTGCATAGGGCACAGCAGCAAGCAGCCAAGAGACCTCCAACAATGTGCATGGCTCACCAAGCCTTGAATCTGGTGACACATGTCTGGCAGGGCTGTGCCATTTCAAGATCTACACCAAGTTATTTGGGAAAACAAGTACATGACAATGGATACATAAGCTTGTGTTTTGTGGTCTAAAAAGCCCTACATTCTTCACTGTTGTTTGTTCTGGCAACATCTATGAAGCAGCAGGATTTTATAGCACAATAAAAAGAAACTGAAGATGTGTGGCCGTGAAAATATGGGATCAGTTGCTAGTTACATCAGCACTGAATTGTTTAAAATTGTTTCAAAATGAGTTAACTTGAGAAGTGAGAGCTAAGGCATCAAACTATGCTGTGAACATTTTAGCATGTGGGATTTCTTGAGACACTGCAATTGCATATTTCAATTTGTGCCTTCCAATAAAAAAAAGTCGTATGTTTTTCTTTACTTATATTAAATCAAGTCTTATGTTGAAGTAAGCTGTGGTGCTCATGCACATATTTCTGAATCCCCTGAGGTGTAAATTCTATGTGAGCACTCACACACTGGCTCAAAAAGGACAAGATAAACCACTTACAGCTGATTCCAAGAGGAACACTAAAAGCTTGCTATTACAAATACAACACATCCTCATTTTTTTCACCAGTAAATATATGATTACACATACACATATATACATATATGTAGCTCTCCCAGATAAGCAGGCTGACGTCTCTAGAGACTGCAGTGTATGTGGAGTGTTGCTGAAACACAACAGCAACCACACAAGTTTCATTTGCTGCCCTGAACTACATATGCGCACCTGCATGATAACCCCATCTACTTCTGTGGATGGTTCTGCCCACTGAGGACACGGGAAGTACTGCCAGAAACCACGTTGAATGCTGCACCAAGCCTGTGGGCCTGCGTAGCTGCACCAGTCCCGACGCTCCCTCCCAAGCTGGTCTACAGTAGGTTCCAGCCTCCTATGGAGTCAAACTGGAAAGCTACAGAAAGATCTATGCCCCAAAGTTCCCTACAGGGCATCTTGTCCCTTCAAGAATGAGGTCACCTTCTCAAGCAAGACTAAAACAAGACCAAAACTGCAGACAGGACCAAGATAAACAGAATTTACTGCTTGAAACAATAAAAGGTACTGTTAAGTTACTAATGTAACAAATGTCCTGTCAACTGACTACAAAGAACAAATGCAAGCTGATAAAAAGCTTTAAGAGTTTGTTTTCAACAACTGCGCATTCATGGGAATAAATGCTAACCCTTACTCTAGGGCTTCCAGACGAAATTTGGATATTTGTGCATGTTGACAAGCAAGCAAGTTAATACACGCTGCTGGGTTTGAAGAGCCTCCAGTAATATTTAAGTTTAAAAGGAATAGCAGAAGAGCATATTAGATGTAAATGAGGATCATCTTCTGATCTTCACTTAAACCTTGACTAAAACTCAGTGGAAAGACTGCTATTGAAATGAATGGGATCTGAATCAAGCTCTTATTTCACTTAATTTAACTGTGTGAAATTTAATAAATGAGGTAAATAGACTTTCTACCACCCTTTATTCTGGAAGGAGGAGAACTACAATTACATTTTGAAAGCACAGCTAAAAAGCCACAAAAGTATTTAACAGCACCTGGCTAAGTTTTGAAGACGAAGAACAATTTATCTTCAAAAGTCTGGGAAGAAAAAGCATTGAATTTAGCCGTTGTTACTATAAATGTTGCATGTTATAGCAAGTGGACTGCTTTTAGAGCTGGTCTGATTTAGCAATAGGGAATCTCAGTCACATTTAATGCCAGGGTTCAGTTCTGTGAAGACATGTAAACAAGTATGAACACTATAAAAGGTACTTGAAACGCATGATTACAGTACGTTTCATGCTGTTCAAACTCTGAAGAAGTTCCCTCTCCATCTCATGATTTGCACGGTTCCTTCCTCATGTTCTTTCACCCTTTTCAGCAAAGCAAATGCTCCATGGCTTAGTATGGAGCCCAGAAAATCTGCAGTCTGAACTCCAGAAATATAATGTAGTACTGGATAAAGGTCTGCTAACACTCTTTAGACTTCCATGATCATAATGTCCATTTGTGCAGGTCACAGAGAAAAAACTTTTGAGGATTTTCTGTTGGTTTGTTTGTGGGGTTTTTTAAAAAAATTTTATTGTCTTTGAAAATACTAATAAAAGATATATTGAAAATGGGTAAGTGAAACCTTTTTCCCTGAAAAGAACACAACCTCATATTTATCAAAAGGCTGTGCCTTGTATCGACCTGTGTGTCTTTTTAGGTCAAATTATTATTTCATATGTACTCATATTAGAGGCTGTTTAATTATGAACAGTTTAAAATCATAATAAAGATGACTTGAGCTGCTAAATTTGATTCTGCAACTCCTTTGTCCCCAGTGTTTGAGGGATGGTCTTCCTCAAGGACCTGTTCTAATCAACGAGGCAGGAAAAACAACACACAGCTTTACCAAACACAACACCCCCCCCCTTACTTGCAAATATGAAAATCCAGAAGAAGACATGCAGATAAGGATTAAAAGAAAATCCGCCCTTACATAAACGACACAAACCTGCTTTAACACATTCCACACCCTGCAGAAAAAGTTGCCAGAAAGAAACTGCCCCGTCAGTTCAGTGAATGAGGGGAATAAACGTCCCCTTGTATACAAAAAGCTGGTAAATCAGCTGTAACCTAAGCTCCAGCACAGAATGTGAAAATGTTATCGGTAGCAGACAGTTGGACTGTGCTTATCTTTGCCAAAAGTGTCTTGAGGGGAGAAAAAATACCAGAAACTTTTTACTAGTGCAGTGAAATGCATGAAGAGACATGAAAGCCGGAGAAGCCTGACTGTGGAACTGATCTCACTCGCTCCTGTTCCCATCTGCTCCTCTGTTCCCGCAGTGTTTCTTCTGCAAAAGACTGCACTCAAGTGTTTTGATGAATGGAAGAATTTTTGTAATCCACTGAGTTTAGGGGTTTTTTCTTAATTTTTTTTCCCACTCTGACTAGAAATAATCAGCTTTTACCTTTTACTTTATTACAATTAGGCAACTTGCTGCTGTACACTGGTCCCCGGCGCTTTTTTTTGTTTCCTAGAAGAAAATGAAGGGAAACAGAGCTGCAAACATCCCAGTTCAAGCTCCAGCACCAGCATCACTGCTGTGGGGCATCTCAGCATCACTGCTGTGGGGCATCTCAGCAGTGTTGCAGGAGGATTGGCCCTGCTCATCTGTCAAGTGCATACACCATGTACACATTTGTTACTCCACTGCTGCTTAGGATGCCTTACACCTTCCAAAATACAACTGCACCTGCCTAAAAAACCCAGTGCTGCACTTCCTTGACTTCAACTTTTTGTGGGAAGAAGTTTCTTGAACAGAAAGACAGTTACAATCACATTCTAACGTATTTCTGGTACGCTGCTTGGAGATGCCACATTTTTGTCTAGCCTATATCTTTGGTGGAAATTCAAAGAAACGAAGGATTGGTAGAGTAGCAACCTCCAAAGATATTAGAGGCAAGCACTGTCAAGATTTGAGATCCATCACTCCAAGAATTTGCATGCTTGAATCTTTCAAGGACTTTTATGGATTACTAGAAATATGAGGGAAAAAAATTATGTGAGGCAGGCATTTATGCACCTCAGCTGGAAAAAAAAAGAAATAAAATCACACTTTGTTTTCCAGAAAATGACATTAACTTCGGAAAGATCTGGCCTTGGCCACTGCATCCCAGAAAGTTTCCAAAATGGCAAAATGGTCGCCTTCTGAGCAAATGGGCACATCACACAGCCAACTCTCCCACTCCACTGTGAAGCTGCGCCCTGCCTTGTGAAGTATCTTCTGATAAGCCTTACTAAAACCAGAGCCACCTTATCTGGGAAAAATGACACCTACCAAGGTTTTAAAGCCATAGGTCTGTATGGCTGCCTTTGATGCATTCGCCAGTCTTCAGTCACTATCTATCACTTCATGGAGGAGCTGCAGCAGCTCTTGTGAGCCCAGTAAACTGCCTCACTGCAAGTGATGAAATGCTACCAGCCCCAGAGAACAGAGCAGCTTTGTGTGTTAGCAGCTTCGTGTTTTAGCAGCTCTGTGTCGCCTTCGTCTTCACCTCCCAAAGCTTGGAAACAAATACTCATCGTGAACAAATAAAATTATTTCTTCCACGGGCTAGGAAATGAACTTTGCGGTGTTGAATGTGAGGCTGTGTAGTACTGCACCGGATTGCATGGCCAGTCTTGGAAAAATAAAGCAGAACGATCCTGTTTTCAATACTAGAACTAAAGGTCTGCATTACAAAACTTCAGAAGATTTAGACAGATTTTCCAAAGTAGGAATAGGAGTTTGGCATGTAAATCAAACAGCATGCCGGTGAGAGGTGGCCATCAGCACTGGCTATTGAAAATCTTAAAGACCCATCAGCTCTGCTCAAAGAAAGATGGAAGTTTTGCCACTAAAAAGTAAAGTTTTCAAGACTTACTATGCCTCCATGAAAGAAGATTGTGAAGGAACAAGAACCCGCCCCTTTGCCCCAAATGCAACATTACTGTGTTGATATCAGTGTTGCATGAGGGCATTTCTACAGCTTGTCTCACTCCAAAATGACTTCACTTAGTTGCACTGGGATCCAGTACCTTGGAGGAGTATGGTCATTTTGAAGCAGAATGCAACACAGCATTAAAAATAATAGTGGTAAAAGGGGAAAAAAAAAAAAAAAAGAAAGATGTGCTTAGCAGGGACAGAAAACAGCTGCTGGCAGATGCATTACAGCCTCATTCAGCTTACAAGCTCCCCAAAGGTTCTGGTACAGGAGTTAAGCAAACCCATGGGAAAATCGAGCTTCTGATCTGACTATGTTATACAGCTACAGGATGTCTCTGCTGTCACCAGGTTTGCTTTTACGAGACAGTGCCCAATGGAAGGCGTCTGTGTTTTCTAGCTCTTGGATCTCACAAATGAAATTACCGAGTTCTTTCAGAGCTTTGCCAAAATAAGTTTCCATTAAAAGTCTCAAAACTGTCTATGGAAAGTTTCTGCTATGCTTTACTGAACTCTCCCAATAAATGGCAATGCAGTTTATCCGTGTGGGGAAAAGCTCTGTCAGTGTGCATCTATTCCAGATAATGTGCTACTAACGCAACTCAGGAAAGAAAATGTGGGTCTCAGAGTAACTCAAACGTAGAGGTTAGGGTGTTGCTTTTCCCTCCGCATGTTGGAGCCCATTGTTCCAAGGAGGAGTCCCACAACCCTTGCAACTGCACTTCGCAGGATGTGACTGATGTGCTTCGCAAGACCCTGGGACACAGCAAAATACTGGTCTTCTGAAACCTCCTGATTGAGGCTGCACTTTTGGGAGGAATTAATCCTACCCAAAAATGTGGGGATGCTCATAAACACCAAATATGTTCTTACCTGTTCTTAATGACATACGTCTTCAAGCATGCAAAACTGTTTGTCCTTTTTCCATTTAAGTGCATTTATTTAAAAATTTGCCTTTCCAGCAGGAAGGGAAAATAAGTTTTACGCTTCAGGAATACAAAACTCATCAAGTGGAAAATCTGCATTGGCCTAGACCAGTGACCATGTAAAGACGAAGCCGCTGAAGCTCTGATGGTGATACTGCTGCTTTTGAAAATTCTGCCTTAAAGCCTTACCCCATTCTTTTTGGTTTTAAGCAATGTTTTAGATTCAAACTTGACTACAAGTAATGAAACCCTATACCACAGATTTGGAAGGCCGTCTCTTGTTGGAAGGCATTTCACTGTGGCCATTATGTGAAAACTTATTGAGAGGCAACAGGATTTCAGAAGCAGTGACTAAATATACACGTCTCAGACACAGCACTGGAAACTTATTTTTTGCCTGCTTTTAGTAAAAAGATGCTATTAGATCTCTGTGGTTATTACTGCAAAAGTGGATTATCTCGTTCATTCTAAGGCATCATTTAAAGTGCTTCCTCAACCAGAGATCTCAATTTGTGCTCTACACCACCCTGGGAGACCCTGGACTATTTTTATGCCCATGAAAGCTAAATAATGAAAGCAGACTTACACTTACTAGAGAGATCTGTACCCCACCTCCCTAAGAACTACTGTAGGTGCTTGCATATTGAGCAATGCTGGAAACCACTGGTATGCATAAACTGTGAACTCCTTCAAAGCAACTCCTACCACTGCCTTACCCCCCGCGCCCCCCCCCAGCATTGTATAGTCACACACACATATATAACATACATATTTATATATATATTTATTACATGGCCTCTTGACGCCACCGTAAGCCTACCTGAAGTACTTAAAGGTGAGACTGAACTGGAGTAGGTGGGTGGTATAGCATTGCACACCGATTTGCAGTCTCTCCCTGAGCATGAACAGTGCCTACCGCTGTGTCCCATAAAGTCTCCTGTGCTAATGCACAGACCCCTTAACAAGAAAACACTCCCAAACATGCAAATCCTTACAGAAGTCTCCCTATGGAGCCACTGCCATTTCCTCCTCACTTATTTTCAAGGAATATATGTCATCAGCTTTAGTTTATAGAGAGCAAAGATGAAAAAATCAGATGATAAAATACGCCTCTAATTGTGTAATGAATATCCCGATGCTGAAGACACAGTGAGCTAGGAAGTGCTCTGGAGCACTTCAGAAGAACAGAGACTCAGTACATTTTATAGATATGTATGATGCTAACACACAGTTGACTGTGAGTGAAAACAATCCTGTGTCAACTTTCACAGGAGTTTACCATCACATAACCCAGATACTGTAACTGCTTCCTTGCGATGATGTGAAATATTCTTTCCTTGTTCACCAATTGGCTGGAAGAAAAGACTGGGGGGGAAGAAGGGGAATTACGTGGGGGTGTGGAGCATTATGTTCCACTATGACAACTGCCCAAGTTAGTGTATTAATTATTTCTTAGCACTATCATGTAACAGTGTGTCTCTAAAAAAAAAGCAGTCAGCATATTTATCAGTGACTTACAAATGTACTTTATCCTCTGTGGCACAATATCATGACTCAAAACAAAGCTTGAATTCTTCAGCCAGAGTCTTTTCATCTAGGGTCATGCTCCTGTCTTCATTAAGAAAATAGAAAAGTTTCTGGTTGGTTGTTTGGGGGTTTTTTTGTTTGGCTGTTGGTATTTGTTGGGGTTTTTTTCTTTTTCTTTTTTTTTTTTTTTCA
>VZRQ01003546.1:219641-246396 GCA_013397975.1 Machaerirhynchus nigripectus | reverse complement strand
TTTTTTTTTTTTTTTGAGGAAAGCACAGTATTTTCCTTAGTTCTGTTATGAGATAAGATATTTACTACTTAACACGTGCTACAAATATATGACAGAGCAATAAAGACAATTTAATAGCCTGGGAATCTCTTGCTCAAGAGAGCTAAGAGGTCAAAAGTTACGTCTTTGACATACAACATATGCTTTCTGAGAGCCTTCTAATCACAGGAAATGTTTTGATTTCACAATCTTACAAATATTCCTGAAAACTCTGAAGTATTTCTCAAAGTGATTCACTCAGTGTGGGATTTAAAAAATGGACGCTTCCTCTGACCACCTTACCTTAGCACCAAGTGCCTCCATGAATGTGTACTTTAAGAGGTCATGGGTAGCTCTTGAGGTGTTTCCCCTCCTGGAAGGGGACTGTAATAATTACATTATATGCAGAGCCCTGCTGACGGGGGAGGGGAGATCAGTATGGTTACGCCAGCCACCAGACAAACAAACACTGAGTCCAGCTGTGCTGCACACACACACAAGCCCTACCAGTTCCCTTTCAGAAGGGCTCAAACCCTGCCTCTGCAAGGGCAGAAAACCCTCGTCACGCCATTCCTAACAACTGGGTGCTGCTGAGTCACTCATGCCCAGGAAGACACAGATGCTTTCAAAGGACTCACTGGTGTGAGCTGTCGCCAGACCCTCTGCAGTCAGCGGGCACAGATAAGCAAACCAACAGAACTATTCATCCCCTCTGCATAGGATGCCAGGCCCCTTTTTTTTCAGGCAGCTTAAGATTTCAATAGAGACACAGCATAAATCAAATTTCTCTACTAACAGCTGGGTTATAACAAGACCTAGCTTGCCTGTGATTTATTAATTTACAAACAATTAGGAGATTAATAGGAATGAAAGACACCAGTGATAGCTATAAGCAGATTTCTCATCCATTAGAACCTATAGGGTCATGTGATGTTTCTACAGGTTCCCTGTTCAGTGCTCATGTGTGCCATGCCACGGCCTGTTGGAGACATATGGAGCCCCAGGGAGGCAGCAGGGCTCTTTGTGCCTCTTGGGGGTTGCTCCAGACCTTCATCCCTCTGATATTTATGAAATTTGCTTCTAAATGCTCAGCCTAAAGTCAGGCTTTATCATCCAGACTATTTGTATAAGTTGTGCTAGCATTGTTCTTGCCATTAAGGTACCTTCTTCTCGGTCTGATATTGTCTCTTCCAATGCATGTACCGTGTCCCAGATTATTTTGATTCATTCAGTTCTCTTAGCCCTGTCTCATAAACCAGAATATTTCCCTGATTTTCCTTTTATTATATCCATCCAGGTAATACCCATATTCCACTGAACTGGGGACCAGAACTATACACAGTGTTCCCGCCAAGGACTTAGCAGTGTATTGTAAATGATATTAATGCTTTATCACTACTGGGACTTCCTGCACTGTGTATCCTTATTTTCTGGATATACACAAGGGCTCCCCCATTCTTCCAGACTAAAACAGAGTAAGTATGTACTTTTGGGTCCTGCACACTTTTATTCCATTTCTTAGCATCCTCCAGTTCTACTTAAATGCCATCCAAACCTTCCTCTTACTTCTCACTGCCTCTCAGCTCTCCATTGTGAAACATCACTGTGAGAAACACCTACGCAAAGATCCTTAATGAAAATATTTAATTAGACATGTCCCAAGAATAATTCGTAAGGATATCCAGTAGACACCTGTCTCCATAGCTTTTCTGATACAATCTTTTGTGTCCTCTTTAATCAGCTCTTCATCCACGTTTAAACTCTGCTACTAAACTTCACCTCCTTCAGGTTACGTAGTAACTTGCACCATTTCATTACTTGGGTTACTGAAGTTCAGGCTAGCAATTATCTCCACAAAATGAAACAAAAGCAAAAACCCAACCATCTCACCACAAAACACAACCTGGTAGGACTGATCTTTGCTAACACAACTAAAGCTTTAGACTATTTTCCATTTACTTTATTTACTTTAATTTTCCTTTCCTTCAAAGCACTCTCGGAAGCTGAGCATGATCTCAAAGGCAGAATAAAGGTTCTATAGTCATGTGGCTTTCTTCATTCCTTGAAAACATGGGGGCCTCATTTTATTGCACAGACAGGCAGAATCAAGATTGCTTGATGACAGATTAAATTGCTTAGTTTTAAAATAATTATCACTCTTTCTAAACTATACATAATAGGAGCTTGGCCTGGGTATAATGTGACTGGAGAGTGATTGGAAAAGTGGAGATGATACATTTCTCTCAGAGAAGATTTAAGATTGTGAAATACCATTAAGAATTACTTTCCTGCAGATCTCTCCCGGCCATGTACCTTTTATTGTACATGTAAACATCCTGTCTGTCTTCACTACCATATAACACTTTTCATGGTGGCAAAATTCAACCTGACTCAACTTGGAGTTAACCTCTGATTCATTTTTTTCTTAATTAATGTAAGTTTCTGGCATTCACACCCTTTGCAGAGAAATAAGGAAGGCTGGTCTTTTAAATCCAAGTTAATTTTTAAGGGAAATATAATTGAATAAAACCAAACCCAGACAGTCATATCGCTGTCACTGAAGCTCTATGAGCTGTACCTGATAAATCACCTGTGATGCCACAGAAAACACTCTGTCCTACTTCCTGCACACCTTGTTTGTAAAGCTCTGTTTGCTTACCTGTTACTGTTTGGCTAACTATTAACCACAATTAACCTGATGGACTTTTTTACCAAACAGAACTAATATTTATCAGAAAAGCAAAACTTATTCAGTAAGCCAAATGCAAATGTTGTCTCAGGCAAGGTCAGAGAGGTCATGGGGAGCAATAAGGTTCTATTTCCACATGCAGTAGTTTCATCATTGTTGACTGCAAATTAGAAGGAGAAAAGTAGAAGATCAGAACTGTAACTTTCTGTTTATTATGGATTATTTAAAAGGTATTATTTACAGAGTGGTTTGGAATCTAGTTCCAGATTGGAGGGAGAAAAAATGCTGTTTTCTAGGCTCGCTGACAAAAACATTTTAAAATTCACTGCAGTGCTACTGACAAATTTTGGGTTTTTTTTTCCTACTGTCTGTTTCTGAGCAGCAACCAACAAAATATTTCAGGAGAGCAACGGGTGTTGCATCCTACCAACTACTCCTGCATCCTTTGCTAACAGCTCACCAGCACCTCCTCTTGCTCTAACATCTGGGGTGATGGCTTCTGTCCCCTTCACTGTGACAGACCCACAGGGTTTACACCTGTAACACAGTCTTACTTTGAGACACCACTCTCACACGTGGTTAAGCCTTGTCTCCCCAAGTTTAAAAAAAAACCACTAAAAACTAAAGGAGGTTAATCCAACTTTTGTATTAATGGTGCCAAAATTAGCCCAGGCTATGGCTGAAATAAAAAATGCAAAAGAGACCATCAGATGATACCATGAGTGTTGGCAGATCAGTCTAACTCCCATCTTTCTCGGCGGGGGAAGAGGTGTTTCAGCAAATACTGCAGACATCTACAGCTGAGAGCTTGAACTGTAACAAAACATTTCACTTTTCCCAGACGGTGTTCTCCTATTCAAGGATGTTTGTGACACCATGCTGCCAAATCTGTGATTTCACAAACTTTTCCACGGTGATAACATAAACAGTGAGTAGTGATTTATCTGAGGGATCAAGCTGCACTAGAAGGGGAATGTGAAAAAATGTGCATCTGAAGGCATTCTCTCCCCTGAGGAAGGATGAAAGCTCATATACATGTATAAAATGAGCCACACACCCCAAACCTGACAGAATGCAAGCTCTTTTTGGTCTGCTTTCTGAAAATCCATGTCAAATTCAGTGAACTGAAAAAAACTGCAAAATACAAAGTCTTTTTTTTAAAACTCAATTAGTTCTGTCTTACCTCTTGATAAAGCAAATTTGTGAGATTTGCACAGCAGATCATTAAAAATATTCTCCATAACTCACTGAGCTTTCACTCTTCCTTTTAAACTAGTAGATGATGGCTTTCTCAGGGAAGATCAGATTTTGCTCTCAGTTACATCTACATCAAAACAGAAGTAATGACACTGACTGGGGCAAAATTATTCCAGATTTATATCTCTCTCACAGACAGCACCAAGAAAGAACAGTTTAAAGACAATCCAGTTAATGAAATCTAAATTCATCACACTTTTTAAAGTTACGAGCAAGAAGAAAACCTAGACTTAGCATGTTAGTCTTATTGCCAAGAAGCACTCACTAAAAAACCCACCTAAATTCAAAACTGAATGTGTGCATATATTGTATCAGGGAAGTTATGGCAGAAAGGAGAATAACTTTCCAAACTTTGATAATTGATCTGGAGTTTTGATTAAATGGTCCTTCCAGTATGAAATTATCCTCTAAGAGGGCCACAGTCTTGAATTTCCTCTCAAATTTCCTTAATGGTTTTCACATTTTATTTTCTCTACTGCAGTCAAAACAACTTCTTTGGCAGTCACATCTTCCTGCAGTACACAGCCTGTGTGACCACTCTTATCCCCACAGAAGGCATCTGGGACTACATTCTCTCCTGGATGAAAGTGAGAGCATCTGTCTTCACCATTGAAATTAAATACTTTTCATTTTTGCAGAGCTCTTAGGGCTTTGTGTTAAGTGCTGGGAGAAAGGGAGGATATCACACAGGGCTGCTTATGCAATTACCAGGTCATGTATCCATGGTACACAAGGGAGGCAGAGGAGGGAGAGATGTGTGGCCAGTTACCTGTCCCAGCACCCATACCTTGTCCTGGTGCCTCTCCCTCCATGCTCCAAAAAGTGTCCCCCCACAGGTTTACAGCAGCCAGTGCTGTTTAGAAATCACATAATCTGAAAGTGCTTTTTAAGCTTTGTTTTTCTCCTCAAAAGAGATGCTCAAGTGAGTTAAAAATTGTGATAAAGCTGCCTATAATATAACCTATCCTGCAGTTTATCATTTACTTTCTCAAGTACCACTCACAGTTGGGCAGAATCATGCAGGGAAACAAATGCACCAGAAAGGATAAACTCTGTCTCAAAACACTACTCTGAAGGTCAAATGAGAATCAACATCTCAAAAGGAAGAAGAAGAAATGATGATCTTGCAAATCTTGGTTCATTTTTTTTGGTGTACACCATCACCACCATTCCCTGTCTAAATGAAGACACAGCATTGAAGAGCCAGAAGCCTGGAAAGACAAATATTCCCATCATCAATAGGAGGGCTGTACGCCTAGAGATCAGTCACTGGCTGTTGCTAAAACATCCAAGGTTTTCTCTGCATGTTTCTTCAACCCGGGCTCCTTGTGGTTTTATCTTTTTATTTGGCACTTTCCCACTGAGATTCAACTTTTTCTTTGCAGATCTACCCTCTGCAATCTGCCTTCTTCCAAACAAGCAGCCAGAATGCAGTGAACATGAAGACTGCTCTCCCCCAACCTCTCTCAAAATAGCAAAGAGAAAAAGGCAAAGAGAAGAAAGGTCTTGTCTTAGGAAAGCAAAGCCCAGGAGTGAAGAAGGTGTGAGCTTACTGTGCAGTGAGGAGTGCACCTGTGAGCTGCAGCTTGGGTGGGTTGGCATGGGCCAGGGGACATCGCTCCCACATCCTTGTACCCATCCCAGAGCCTGGAACACTGTTTCCTTTCCCACAGCCTGACATCATCACCCAGAAACTCCCAAAAGCAAAATCCTTCTGCCTTTTTATCTGCATCATCCAAAACCATTTGCAAGCTGAAAATCAGGGCTGTGACGCACCCAGAGTTCATTTACCCAGAGTAAATTTAATAACTAACAGCAGTTATTGTTTGTTAATGTGTGGAGCCTTGTGTCCTATCGCTTTATTAAAATGTCTACATGTATTTATCCACATTCAGGAGGTGTTTAATCTTCTCTGTGACCATTAATAAAAAATGCCTGCCAATATTTGATATGAAAGTACTAGGCCTTAGTGAAGTGCCAATTTCCAGGAGCCATGAGTAAAGACTCCCTTGTGAACAAACACACCAAAAAAAATTAAAAATACTAGATTATCTGAGTCGGATGAAAAACAAATAAACCCCACTACAAACAACACCAGAAAAAATATGCAAAAATCAAGACAGCCACATTTAAAGGATGTGTTTTACTTTTAGTAGTTGATGGTTCTGTTAAATGGCAGCTAAAGGGAACAGAATTACTGGGGTCATCTGTGATGGCAAGGATGTAAGAAGCAGCACGCCAGCCTCCCAACCCAGACACCAAGTGAATTGCAGAGGAGAGAGCTTACACTGTGTGTACCTCTGGTAGCACTGCTGGAGCTGCTCCCAGCTCAGCTCCCAGTGCTGGCTGGGCATCAGTAAGGGTGTTCCCCAGTGAGGGAGGGATCACTGCTTTCTGAAGAATACACCAGGTGGGTATTGTTAAAAAACCAGAGAAAGTACTTTTCCAATTACCAAAACACAGGGGTCTTAGCCTTCATTACACCCTTGGCTTTCTTATAATAACTCCATTTATCTGGGGCCACTGAAGACCCTTTGCAGCACGCCAAGCAAACCCAGCTCACTCTGCACCACTGGATTTCCATTTCCAGCCCCAAAGAGCCACGTTGAGAGGTTTCTCAGCCACCACAGGGTGCTGAGGGCCATCCTGCCCAACATCTGGTGGTTCATGGTATAGTCAGGCTCCCAAGAGGCAGGGCTGGTCAATGACGAAAGGCCAGGTAAGCATCACAGAGCAAGACAAAACTTGCCCGAGCATGACAGCTGCCTGAAGTCAAAGTTACTGTGCTCTTGCCCTGCCATCCCAAGCCACAGCTGAGCAGACAAGTCAGCATTCTGCTGCAATACAGCAGGTCCCCCAGCTGAGTTAAATCAGAAATAACAATAATAAAAAATTGAACTCACACACTGAGTTAACATACATGGGGATTTGGGAAGAACAAATGGGAGGGGGCGACGAACAGACAGAGTAGGTGCAGTCAGCTGCTCAGCACTAACTCAGGCCAGGGTTTGCATGGCCACTGAGTCAGCTTCTGGGCTGTGAACAGAAAAATCCAAACACCAACCAGCAAAACATTACATGCGGGAGAAACATCCAGGCACTCACTTGGGGCATGGACTCTTCACTGGATCTGTCACCCACTCAAGTCTGCTTTTCACATTTTAGCGGATGAGAGGAAACCAGGGTAACAAAATCACTGAGACACAGGATGGTGTCAGCTCTCCCACCCACAGGTACACTCCTCCTCTGCCCTTGCTGGCTGCTACCCAGCCAGGCACTAGGAATTTGATAGGACAAACCCATCCTCAATAATTCCTCGCATCTCATTTAGGAATAGAATTATGCCCAGCAAGGGACAAGGGAGTTACGTATCAGGTATTACCCAAGCTTTGATTGCTGCTGGTACCATTCACGTACGACTCACAGGCAAACGATGCGAGGCCAAACGGGAATTACTCACAGTATTTGGCGTGACACAATGTTTTACTATGAAGAAACAAAGGTCACTTTGGTCCACTTGATGCCAGAGGCTGAGAAGTCTGAAGTCAGTGCAAGTTATTGCTTCTTCAGGCCTCTCTGAAATACATGCTAGGGTCATTTAGGTGCCCCTGGAGACACCAACATCTCCGCCGCCTCCATCTCTACCACCCTCCAGGGCAGTATCTGCCAGGATGTGGAGGCACCAAGCAGGGCAAGAAGAGAATAATGGCAAAGAAATCTTACAATGTTCTTGCACAAAAACACCGCTGATCTCTGTTCTTCCTCAGAAACAAAGCAAATTACGGCATTAGGGGAAGATCTGCATAGCTGATCAAGGCTGCTAATTGTCAAAGAGGCTCCAATGTACATGCGTGTATCTGACATGACACAAAGTAGAATATGAATTTTCCTGTGGACTGTGTTACAGTTCCCTTCTTAATTTCCAAAGCTACAGCAACAAAATTTGAAATCGTCTGTATAAAATAATTTCCTTAATATGCCCTCTGACTGACAGCACAAGGGGTGTGCCACAGGCCACCTGCCTAGGGTTATTAAACAAAATTCTGCCCTCACTGAACACTGTCTTCTTACTTGCATAGACAAAGACACAGGGGAGAACACAGTCCACAGCACACAGCAAGCAACAGGAACAATAAATGCAGTTACCTGTGCCCTGAAGCAAATACATGTCCCTGAACTGCTGCCATGGGAAAATACCCTGTTGAAACTACCAGTGATTCAGCCCAGAATTTCACATCATGTTTGTGCCTGCAGCACTGGCAAGAACACTGGAGGGGTTTTCCCTATGGATGCTCAAGTGTTCCTGGTGACAGGGTCTCTCACCATAGCCTAAAACATGCAAGGAAGTGCTAGTCCAGATCCATGTTTTATGGCCCAATTCAAGGACTGCCTTAAATAATTAAGCAACATCAGCTTTTTTTTTTTTTTTTTTTTTTTTTTTTTTTTTTTCTTTTTTTTTTTTTTCCAATGCAAAAACTGCAGTTGGAAACATGAACAACGGCAGTGTGAAGCAGGTTTCAAAGTATGGTTAATCTACATGTGAATTTGACAGTAATTCTTTAAATCTCCACTCTTTTTTTTGCTCATCTGCATAAATGACAAAGTTAACATCCCCAGGAAGACTGACTCATCTGGGAAAAATCAAGAGCTCCCAATTATTTCTCTTGTACCTGTCCCTTCTTGCTTTGCAGCTTATTATTTGTAAAGAAGAGAACAACTGTTAACCAATAAACAACTTGTTTATATTACCTCACCTTCCTTTTTAAAACTATCAGAGATCACATCCTATTCTTCCCCTCAAAGATACACAGCTGAGCCTGTCTCTGCACACAGAAGGGGCTTTGGATGAGCAGTGGAAAGACTGATCTTTTTCCCTTCTCAGCATTAGCATAACCCTGTCTGCTTCTCCATCCTTTCCACTCTCGAAATCTATTTTATGGATGAAAAATTATTGAACCCAAAATCTGAGAAGTCTGTTCTTGGAATTGGAGAGGGGGAACAGGAGAGACACGACTGCTCCTAAAGATTAACAAATTTTTTGCAATCTCTTTTCTTTTTAGCAAATTATCAGAGCTCACTGTCGGTACCAGCACATGAATACATCTGCACTAACATGTGTCATATTAATGAAAATACCTTTAAAAATGCAAATTATTCATGCCCCATTAACTGTGACGGGCACACCTGTGTGCAACTCTCTGCAGCAGGGATTGCCCCTGACTGACCAGGCAGAGCCTGGCCTTTCAGCTTAAATCCAGCAGAGCTGCCTACAGGGACACGGGACAGGAATTTGGGGGCATTCAAAACTGTGACAGTGACTTAGTGAGAGCATTTTAATTCCTATGGGAAGGTTTTGCAGGGAAGGGGATAGCAAGATCTCTCTACCTCTCCTTTTTTTTTTTCCCCTATTACAGGCAGATGCCTCATTTTCAGTCTTTTGTGGTGAGAACAGAAAGTCAGTATCTAGTTACCGGGAGGGGTTTATGTACTGATGCTCTGTATATTTACATAGCCTTTAAATATTTTTATTAGCTCCTAAACAGTTCATCCTGCCTGCCGATGACTTGCTTCAGGGCCTCACAGATCCGTCTGGTGGGAATAAGGGTGAAAAAAGGTGACTTAATTTTGTACCTTTTTACTAACAAACCCACTCATGTTAGGTCTCCTCAAATAAAAGCGGAATTTCACTAGGGAAGGTTTGAGTAGAAGGGGTGGTTATTCCCATTCTGCTCTCTGCCTTGTGTTTACCAGGAGTGGCAGAATTACACAGAAACTGAGCAGTTTACACAACCACCTGAAATAACAGGATTTGTACTGTTTTAACTCCATAGGAGTTGGTGACTCACCAGAAATGATACTATACTTCAAATAAAGACATTCGGCTCCATTTTTTCAGTTTAGCAATCGAGCCTAGCAGGAGAGGGAAGGGGGGGGGGTCCAAGCTGTCATTCCTCTATTAATATTCCTTCAATAATTAGCTGCTTCTCAAAGTTTTCCCTTTTATTTCATGCCAGAAAGCAAGCCTTTCCATGAACAACATACCAAAAGAGAGTGCTACTATTTTAAAGCGTCAGCGTTCGCAATATGAACCGCTCTGTGTAAACAATGAGATCTTCTCTTGCCTTGAGTGAACCAGATGTTTCAGGAAAAAAACCCCAAACCTTCCCACACGGAAGACAGTTACAGCAGAGAAAAGGTTCTTCCACCAGATTGACTGGTGAACCTTTGCATCACTGGTGGAACAGGTCTGCTTTTCACCTTTTTATTTCTTCTGGCTAAACTGCATTTTCCAGGCAGAGAGACGTAAATCAGTTTTTCACAGTCACGTCTGAATAGCCAAATCTTTAAATGTAAGGCTGTATCTTCTACAGCGCCTGTCTCCTCTCTCCTACAGAAACTGCCCTTGCTTTATTAAGACTCTGGATTTGATTGATTGTAGTTTCTTGGTTTGTTTCTAACTCCCAGCCAAGGTTCATGGACATTTCTGGGCAGATCATTTAACAACACTGTCTTCTCAAGTGGCAAACAGAGAGAGAAGAGAACCAGTCTAGGAAGATGCTTCTATTCCTCCTGACAAAGCTTGCTCACATCCCACCTCTGAGCATGGCTTAAAGTGAGCAAGGCTTTGGCTGTGGCTTGCTCAGAAGGGCTAACAGGCAGGGATCAGCCCAACAGGACCTCTTTAATTAGTATTTGCAATGCTAATTTCCAGTGGCAACATGCTGGACTTTGAGATAACTGAGAGACCGTCTTACAGTGTTTCATTCACCTCATTAGAGAGAAATTGGCATTCAGCGTGTTACTGAAAGATTGCATTTAATTAGTCTGCAGGAAAATAACCAACACAGCCCTGTATGATGTCCAAAGAAGTAAATATCTACATTATTTTCTTCCTTTTTCTATCATGAATCAAAGTTAAATTTCCTGCTAAGGTGATATAAACTTCTTTTCCTGAGGTAAACAGTCCTGTTCTTTCCCCCTGGCTCCTTTTATTGTTGAAAGAAAACCTCAGAATTACACTAGTGAGAAATGAACTTGCCCTCTCTTCTGTCTTAATAAGAAAAATTGACTGTGGGTAATTGCGTTGTCTATCTTTGTAAAAGCCAGTGTAGATGTAAAATGTTCATGGCCAAGCTCAAATTATCTTTCACATGATGAATGTGAATACAAGAATTGGGTTTCAATACTAAGGTCAAGCACCTGATTTTATTCTCTGCCTAGAAAAACACAGAGCTGAATACTGGCTACTGCTGAAGAAATTAAAATCACGATGAAATGAATTGACTATGGTTGGGTACCAGAAAAGCATGGAGGCTTTGCACTGTAGGCTCTATGTCTTCTTGTAAATCATCAGTCAAGAAAAGGTATTTTTAATCCTGTTTTCTAACAGGTTCACTCAAGGACCCCCAAGGAATCCCATTTTCAGATGTGTTTATACTTAGATCTTTTCATCCTGGTGTCCTCAGAATAGCACAAATTAAAACCAGAACTCCTATAACAAGGTACCTAAGCAAAAAATACAAACACGGTCTGTATCAAAAGAACCTGGGCTATAGGATCTCAAATTTCTTGAAAATACAGCTGCTGGAGCTACCATCCACACAGCTATCTGTTAAAAATCTGTTAAATTGGTCAATCAGAAATTTTAAGGCCTGGTTTAGTATATAAAAGAAGAGCATCGTAAAATTAGAAAATTAGGAACAAGCTGAATTACTCAAATCCCTTCACCAACTGTGACACTCAAGTCTCTTCATAGCATCTGCTCTGCTACTAGGCAGGCTCAAACCAAAGCCTGAAAGTCAACAGGCTCCAGTGTCCGCTAGACCACGAAGAGAAACCCGTTCCAGACTTGCCAGCTGAGCGCTCTCTCCCATGTTCCATAGGTTTGACCTGTCTGAACCAGGGTTCTGGAAGATCCCTGCTTCTGGAAGAGGGCAAAGGAGCTAAATGGCCACACCTGCCTAGTGTCCAACTGAGATGATCAAACTGTAACTTCCTGCAACATCTGCTTGGAATTCCAGATTTTGGGCAGAGGAGCAACTTTGCTGAAATGTGTGTTCCCAGACACAACATTCCTAGGAGGGTTGCAATGGTTACCTTCAAAACCAGAAACACACACTTTGCCTCACTCATATTACTACACAAGAAAGTACATTTCTGGCAACATTAAAAATTTATATTTGAAAAGAATTTCCCATCCTGTTGTTATGCAAAAATTGCTTGTAGGCAATAGACTACACAGTCTATTAAAAAGCTTCAAAATTACCCTAGAATAGATGAACAGGCAATCATTTAGTTTTCCAAAACATTTCCGAGTTGGTAAACATGACCTTTCATTTGCAAGGAGAAACAGGAGTTGCCTCTACCACTCTCTTGGCTTTCAGTTCACTGTGCAGTACAGACAGAGAATCTTAACAGCTTTTTCCTCATCCTGTACATTAGAAATTCAGCTGAAATCTTTCCTGCTTAAACTTAATGAAAATTGCAGAGCGACGAAAGCCCTTTCTTTTTTACCACCACTCACTATCAAATAGCTTTTTGGAAGGCTCTGAAAGTGGTAATGCATAGACCAGGCTCTCTAATATGTTTGGTTTCCTAGAGTGGATAAGTCTTTTACATTAATACTCTTTATATGAAACACAGATGGATTTAATACAACTAAAAGAAACAAGAAAAAGTGCATAGCATTAGGGATAGGAAAAAAGTAAGATGCTGCAGTATGGGGGCAAAATGCTCCTCCTTGTGCTCTCCAACTACACTTAGTGGTTTGGGACCATGGAATTTAAAAAGAACCTAGAGCACACTACCAGCTGCTTCACATTTTTATTATTAGATTGTTAAAGACACCTGAAATGTCTATGAAAATCCTACATCAGTGAGACTGCTGTTATTAACACAATCATCCTAAACAGCAAAATCTTTTCAGACACACACCTTTTTTAGATCCCAGACAGACTAGTGACAATTTGGGGGTTGAAGATCTGCTTATATTTCAGTTGTAGGCAGTTTCCCTCAGAAAACCTCTTTGCCAAAAAATTACCATTATCTTACTTCTTCATAAACAATATAATTGCAAAAGAGACAGAAAAGGGTTTAATATTAAAATATTTTGAAAATGTTAATGCACAAAATAATCTTCAAAGGTCGCTTCCGTCGTTTTTCAAAGTTGGAGTTACAGATATGTCATCAGGAAACGGCCTCCTGTGCTACAAAAGCCACTTTGCCCATTTGAGAACTCTACAATTCTAACACACTATTACAAATAAATACAACTAGTTATTCTTCTATCAAAGAATAAAGTTATTTCTGGACCTGGTAGTGTTACTTGCAGAGTAGACTGGACTGACAGTACACGCTACATGCTTGTTTAAATTTGTCATGACATAGCACCCTGCAAAAGAAAACAGTAAATGTGAACTCCTGTAAGGGTAGGGCTCTAGAGGTAGTGGCATGTCATTTTGACTCCTTTATTGGATGTTTGAATTACAATACTGAGCACAACCAGTTCCCTCATGCCAAATAACAAGGGCAGAATTAACTTCTAAGAGTCTCATCAGAAACATATTTAAATATACACACAACAGCTTCATAGCTGCACTTAATCTGATATGCAGCCAAGATCCCAGTGACTTCAGAGGAGCAGAGTTAGGCACTTAATATTTGCTGAGCAACAAAGTTACACCATATAACAAAGGCTAAGTATCTCTCCTGAGATTCAAATACTATTAATCTGGGAAAATGCATTCATAGAGTCCAATAATTCTGCTTCTAAAGTAGCTGGTTGTAAGAAGTATATTTAGTATGTACCTCTGCCATGAGTTTCAGCTTCAAATTGTTTTCCTAAGTTACCTTCTTCATAATGGCTTAGCACAAAACTCACTTCCACATATGTTCTGAAAACAATTATACTAAAAACAAACTACAAACAGAAAACGAATTTAAACCACCAATTTTAAAGAATATCCATGAAATCTGCACACACAGCTGATTTTCCCCCTAATTTTTTACTTAAATATGGCTATAACTACAGCAAACCCCTTACACTTTTCCAATATACTTCATACTTCACTCAGTAGTACTGATAAGCATTAGAGCAACAAAACATTAACTATAAACAAAAATGTCCTGTTCTTCTTCGCCCCTTCACCAGAAGAGCCAAAAAGCCTAATTCTATGACACAGGTGTTATCCTTTTTTTTTCAGTGCAAGGAACTGGATCAAAGTTCAGAGACTGAGAATGCTGAAGAAAAACAGACTGGAGATCAGTCAGCTGCTGTTAAGCCAATTAATTTTCTCCCTCATACTGGTCTGGAGAAAATAACAAACAATTGGTTTAGGACCAACATTCCTTTCATACATCAAATCAGCTCTTCTTTTATCTTGCTGGGAAGCAAAAAAAAAACCCCAACACCCAGAGAGACAAATTGTAACAAATGTTCTTACAAGATATCTCTGACATAACAGTATGCTGAAAACATCTGTACAACCAGATATAGTTCCTGTGTGCAAAACTCAGCTGAGATTGCATAGTCTCATGACCGTGATGTCATGATCCAAAAAAGAAAATGTACATCTATACAAAGCCCTTGAAGTTATCAAAATTCAATTTAAAACTAATGGAGACAGAAAACAAAAATTTTCTGGCCAGATCCATCTCCAGGATTTATTAGACAAGAAGGCTTCTTTGCTGCTGGGGACCTTCAGCTTGGGAGAACTTCTGCTTAACTGCACACGCAGACAGCGTATCACAGGGCTCTCCAAGGAAGTCACCACCAGCACTGTAAGATGTGCGGTCTGACACTTCTCCAAAAAATGGAGAAGAAGGTCAATAAGTACACACAGTCCTTAACCAGGTGGGACTGAGTTGGGAAAGTGCTCTATTCAGGCATTAGGCTTCAATAGCAGCAGTGACAATGTGCCTGTTGCTTAAAGAAAGGGCTGAAGTGTCTGCAGTGCTTTAAGCATGAGGAGCAGTATCTTGTGGACTGCATGGTAACATTACTGGAAAAAATGAGACCTTACACTTAAGTCAGTGCAGATCTCAGTGTGGAAGCCTCTGGACCAGCCCTTCCTTATTTTAACGTCATGCCATTAAACCTAACGTGTGTACAGTGGATTTTCATAAAGCCTGACCTTTAACAAGAAGCCAGTGGTATTACACAACAAACACCAACAAAATACCCATTGCTATGGAGGGATAAAAGAGAAAATCCTGTTCTCAAGGGGAAATCAGGATTCAGGACTGGAAGGCAGTGCCACCTGCCTCAGCCTGTGTCATGGGTCACAAACATGACCCCAGTCAACACAAGAGGGTTTATAAAATTTCTTTTTCAATAGAAAAGCCACAGACCACATTCTGTGGCCTTGGAAGTCACCCAGACATCCATGAATCTCCGCAGCGGCTGGGGTGTCCCTCTGAAGAACATGTCCATGTTAGTGCCTCAGGTCAGGCAAGGGAGGTGCTGGTAAGAGAAGAAGTCTCTTTGGTTCATGGATGTCTGGACACCCTCCCCAGTGCTCATCTGGGCTTTTTAAGTGCACTTTGAATGACTGATTCTGGCACTGACTCCACTGGGTGCACGCTGCCTCAAGCAGAAGCCCCAGTCTCATTGTACTTCCTGCCAATTAGCAGAAATTAGGCAAATACCAATACCTTGATAATTTTGCACCTTGGTACCATGTTGGAACAAGGGGATACCATGCACTAAGACTTTCCTCCATAACAGTTCTGGGACAAAAAAGGCTCCAGGCTTTCCCTTTTGCAGCAGCCAGTAATGCAGCTGCTGAACACCCACTGCATCAGCAGCGTGAGGACAATCCAAAGGCGTATGGTCAATTCAAGTGGCAGGGGTTGAGCCTGCGTGTGGTAGGAGAGGCCAAAGAAAAAGGCAACACAAACAAAACCTAACCCCACGCCCCCTGATTTCCTCCTTCTAAACATCACCAGAATAAGCCAGATGTGCGTGTTACTGTCTTTCTCCGGAAAAACTCTTATATTGCAGGTTTTTTCCTTCTTTCTTGTCACACAAGTCCAAAAAAAATGTGGCAAAGAAAAACATTATGTTCCCTCAAGAGGGAAGGAGAGAGATGCCTAGAAATATAATATATACCGACTACAAAGACTGCTGGGTTCCAGGAAAAAAAAAAATATATCTCCAGCAAACCAAAGAAACATCACCTCTGATGGCTCAGTCTCCACTGATCAGCTTCCAGATGGAGAGGAATTCATTTTTCTTGCTGTTATTCTACATCGATGAGAAAAGACAGCTAGGGCTCTGACCACAAAAAACTGAGGTAATATAATTGGCCAAATATTTGTATAGGAAAATGATGGAAGCTTTGTAGGAGGCGTATTGATTGGGAATGAATAACAAAGAAGCTGGCAAAAGGACTCCAGGCTAGTTTCTCCTCATCACCCAGAGGGAAGAGGATCATTTAAGAGAAAGAACACACATGAGACCTACCCTAAAATCTAACTGAACTCCTTGTCCTACTCTGTAGGATAAGCTACAAGCCAGTCTTGTACAAGGCATGCTAGAAGCCTAATCCGAGGGTTTCAAAGTATGAAAGTGAAAGAAAGCACCTGCTGTGCTCTAAAAGAGAAAGTGCCCCATGCGCTCTAATAACTTGGTTTAGCCATAGCTCGCAACTGTGGTCCTTGGGACCATGTCCGAGAGACGGTGCAATGGCAACGTTGGAGGGCTCATTGAGGAAGGCTGTAGGTGATACTCTTCCTTCTTGCCACCTCTCAGGGGTCAGCTGAGCCCTCTTCCTTCTCTCCATCTCTCCGGGGTTTTGAATCCATTGCAAAACTCCTCTCTGAGAGGGGGTGTATTCATTAACCTTTAGGGAAATGTTTCACCAGACAAATTAAGTCAGGTGACATTTTATAGGCAGTGAGTGATTTTCCAGGAATGTTTCTGTACTCGGCAGTAACGTATTTGGATAAAATTTCAGTGTTGTTCCTAAGGCTTAGAGCTGGAAGGAGAAATGAGGACACTTGCGTGATGATAAATGGGAAACAAGTGGCCCCAGTCTTCCCCTCTGTGGCATGTTTCCTCTGAAGGACCACAGATGAGAAGGGCTGGCGTATGTTAGGAAATACATATGTTTTGCTTTTCTAACAGTCCTAGACTATTACTCTCTAAAAGTCTGAGGCCAAACCTTTTAAGTCATTAGTTTTCATTCAGAATTCTAGCATAAAGAGACCAAATCAACAGTGCAAACTATTTCAATTTCTCTCCTTCCTCAGGGCATTTTCTCTCTATACCACAGGCTTCCCTCCTGAAAAGAGTCATCCCCAACTCCCCAGACAGTCTCTCCACATCAGCCTCTTTTGGGAAGCTACTGATTTTAACCCTGCGGCAACACTGCTCCTTGACTAACCTGCATGTGGGCAAAAGCCTGCACACCTTACTCCCTGACTATACACCCTCTCCAGATAGGAGCCATAGCTGGCGGAAAAACCCTGGTCTTAATTTTATTTAAATGCTATTTACTTTAAATGGAGGCATGTTTTGGCTGGCAGATTTAAAATCTCAAAAGTTTCAGTGGAAGGATGTAGCCATGCCTCTGCGCCAACTCTGAGGACATCCACCATTTTGTATGGTAGTGCTGAAACATAACAGGAACAGAGAGAACCTGGTGCCCAAGAGCACATGGATGTCTTCAAAACCATTCACAAGGAGAGTGGAAACTGACAGTAGACTGGATCTGAGCGGTGGAAGAGTTCAAAGCCAGGTTGGATGGGGCCCTGAGCAACCTGACCAAGTGGGTGGAACCCCTTTCCATGACAGGGGAGTAGGAACTAGATGATCTCTAAGGTCTCTTCCAACTCAAACCACTCTATGTCATCTGGATGGTCCCTGTCTGTGAGGTGAGGTGAGCTATGAGCTCTGTTAACAGCATCTAGTAGCCCTGCAGAGTTTTATTAAGAACAAAACATCTCCCCACACAACCCATGCCAGAAATTAAGGTTTACACTTACCAAGAAGGTAATAAATAAGGCAGAGAAGAAGGTGTGGCCACAAGAACATTTGTTTACCCTTACGAGGAAATGACATACCATCCTAGGTATCATGATTTTCTCCTCTATTGCAGATACAGAAAAACTTCTAAAAATATCACAGGAGCACTTCAATGACATATTTACAAATAGGTGCATATCAATCGGGGTGGTCCAGAACCATTTCTTAATAACAGGATCACGTTTCCTTCTTCCAAATGCAGAGCTATTTAGAAGCTGAGCAGTATACCACAAACAGAAATATTAACCAGAGTGGTCTGTACTAAAAAGCCACTGATTTATTTTCCCAATGTATGGACCATAAATATTGTTAGAGAAGAGAAACACTAAATATATACCATCTGGCACACATCTTTAACTTACACACCAAAGTTGTTAGTAGCCTTATTCCAACCATGGATCTATTCAACTGAGGACATTCCAGCTTCTAACACTGTATTATATTGTTTCAACATACAGCTGAAAAGCTTCCACTATAAATAATTTTTCTGCTTTTTTAGAGCCCTGTTTGGCTTTCTAATGGTCTACAAAGGTCTAGAAACTCAGCTGGTTGAAATCAAAGCAGCTTCAGAGTACGAGACTTTTCAGATAGCAACAAGTTCTCTAGCAGATCGTACTGTACTGGCTGCTGGTGATAACAGGAAGGGGCTGGAAGAGATTGTGGTGGTAGCAAGGGAGCTGTTAAAGCTTGGTCAAAGAGCTACTTAAACAGAAAAGCTCCACTAATATTTCCCAAACTTCCTTTTTCAAAGGGTGTGCATACTAAGTGGAAATACCAAATATGCCACCTTTTCTGCTCGCATGACTGCACAGAGCATAACTCATACAAAAGAGAGGGGGGGGCCCTTTAGGAGAAGAATTTAGAAGTTAGTATGCTAATTATATGCCCAGTCCTTGCAAAGCAGAGCAGTTTATAAACAATGAATCCTTTCTGACGAGTGCAAGTGCTGGGGTTTAAGCTTAATTGCAAACCTCTGATCCCTTCCCTGTGTTTCTGCAATCGCAAACGCTCTCCACATGCAGTATGCACCCGACTCCTGCATTCAGAAAACTAATGAGCAATAAACCCATAGACGTCAGTAATGACCATGACAAGGGTATTCTTACTAAGTTTGTCTGAATCACCCGGTTATTTATCAGTTAACTAGAATAAATATTGACTTGTTCTTTGCACTGTCCTCTACAAATACAAACCCACCAGAGGGCTCAAAAGGCTAAAAAAAATATATATCAAAGTTGCTAGATAAATATGAAAAAGAGATGGTTATTTGCCTGGGATTTTCTTGGTGTTTCAGATTTCCAGTTTATCAGATGTTGGCATTTAGAGAATAATCTTAAAGAAAGAAGACCTGATATTAATATAAAAACCTGAGTAGCTGAAGTTTTTCTTGGTTGGTTTGCTTGTAAAGAAACCATCCAGAAGAAAAAAAAAAAAAAGCAAACAAGAGACCACTTTTTCATCTGTGGCTAAGTTTTCTTTCCAGGAACAGATAAACACACATACCCTGATTTGCATGGGTTTGAAAAAGTCAGTGACAATTAAACCTGGAGCAATTTCCTACATCTTTAGCTACAAGCTGTCTGCTTCTTTTCCTCCTCCATGGCATAAATTCTTATCTGAGTGGTTTCATTTTTGGCACCCCAATTGAGGCATCTTTCTTTCTATTTTCCAACAGAATCAAAATATCAGCAAAAATACCAGTCACAGTCTGAGGGAAGCAAAAGAGCACCTGAAAGCAGAAGCCCTCAGCATCTCCATATGAGCACTCGGTCAATAAGACACTGAAAACCACAGAGCACTTAACAATGTGATGCTTTTGTTTACGTGCCTCTATCTCACCCATAAGAAGTAAAAAAATAGTGAAGACAATACAGAAATCAGTATCCAGTCAAAGTCACTCATGCAGATCAAAAAACAAGTGCAGGCCTGGCTGCATGTGACCTCATATATAACTTCCTCTGTTACTTTAATAACAAAACATATAAAAGATATGGGCTCTAAAAAAAGCAGAGCTTCACACAACAGTCTTTCAGTTCTCCCCCAGGCCCCTTAACTAGCAAACAAAGGCTCTAGGGCTCCTGAACAGAAAAAAATTCCATTGACCTTGGCACTGTTAAGGTTAAAACTTTAACCTCTCCCTTCCTGGGCGCCAGCATAAAGTTGGCTCTTCTATTCCTCCACCACTGGGCAAGTTGAACAAAGCAACTCCTACCCAGCTGTGAGGTCATAGAAGGGTAGGCCAAAAGTGGTGGAAAAGGAGGTCATGAGAAGCCAAAAAGGAGGGCAACTGGGGTTATCATGATGAGGCACCATACCCAGGAGACACAGGAAACATCAACAGAGAAGAAGCTCCTTTAATTCTACCACTCACAGAGTACTTGGTGCTCAAAAGTAACATTGAGAAGGGAAAGATAAAGTCCAAGAAGTAACACTTTCAGGAGTACCTGGCTATAGTTAAATGGTATATATTATTCTGGATGATAAGAGACACTTGTAGCTTGAAAGAGTCTATGATGTATGTATATCAATGTTCTGCTGCCGGTTTACAGGTAAAAAACCCAAACCACACTAACAACAAAGACTTCTCCTATGAAATTCTTATAAGAAAGCAGTATAGAAGCAGAAATACCTGTTCAAGGCAGTGAAAAGGAAAAATCTTTCCATTTTTATGGAAAGAAAACCTAAACACTCTATTTGGACGGCTGTCAGACTAGCACTTTCTGTCTCTGTTAGTTCCCCTACAACAGTGCATCTGGTGAGCCTTACCTAAAAGGGTATCACTCTAGAAAGTGAAGGTGCTCTTTCCCTGATGCTTTTCTTTCTGCATGAATATGGAAATGGAAATTCTGGAGGCAAATGAATTCAGCTCCTCAAATGAAAAGCTTGTATTTAATTCCAAGATACTGAACACACTAATTTAATTGTTTTTAATAAAACATGGGCTTGAACAAAGTGTTTTTAATAAAGATCAGACACCAAAAGCTTCTTTTAATGTTTTCAAAACCAGTTTTAATCTCACACTTAATGAGATGCATTTCACTTTTCTAGAATTCCAGCCTGCTTACAGATAGACTAACTTAAAACAAAAGAAAAGAAACTCAACTGGTTTCAAAGTCACTCCAGCTGCACGGCCCAGCTGGAGGGAGACAGAAGGCGTTATTCCCTGTTGACTCCTTCAGGGGCTGGAAGGGCCCAGTGTTGTCCTTGACAGTTTGATACTTTAGGCCAGTGCCGGGGGTGCAGGGGGAAGACACACAAAGTTAGGAGCTGTCAGAATGTCGGATGCCTGGGTGGGAATTCTCCCTCGGTTACCCTTGAGTTTGGGTGCTGAGATGTACCTATGCCACTGGATGCTCTCCTGCTGCTGCTTCTGCTGACAGGCTCCATCAGACCCTGGGGCATTAGGCAGGACCCCATCCACTCACTTCAGTACCAGATCCCCAAGTAAGTAGGTGGAATTTTAATTAAAGGAAGAGAAAAAATGTTAATCTCATTAATAACCGTGAAGGGGAAACCCCACTAAGATGAAAGCCTTGTATTGTAGGAGCGCATGAGAAGAATATCCCTATGACTGGCATGTGCAGTGCATTTTGCTGGTCTGTCCATCCATTCTTCTCTTCAGGAACTTTTGGTCAGTGGGGGGTTTATTGTGTGAAAGGGGATAACATCATGCTCTTCTCACTACTCTTGTACTAGGTACCAGCAAATCAAAGGGAAGAATGTGTTGAATAATAAATAACACATTAAATCAGTAAAATCATCCAAAATGCAGCATTCCAGTGATGGCGTCTGCAGTGTTGCACTTGCAGTGGGATTTTTATAAAGAAGCATTTTTGTGAGGCACATGGCAAAGTACATTATACTTTGTAATTTAATGAGGCACATGATAGGAAATACTTTGAAAAAACAAATGCAACTATGGCAAGTGATGACAATCTAGTGGATCAAAGAGCACCACTAATATTTAAAAATATTACTCTTCAGGTACTTGCATAATCAAAAGGGTTGCAATTTGTGTTACACGGGCTGTTTACACATAATCAAAGTAAGACTCAGAGCCAATAACAATAACTGATCACAGGTCTTATTTAAAAAGATGTCTGTTCTTTTGTTAAAGAAGTGAAGAAAAATCCCTCAACATCCAAACAATTTGCTGAAACTTGTAATTGGCTGATGGATGAGAAAGAAACACAGCTTACAGAAAGAAAAGGGAATTTTGTTGAACAAATTTTCAGGGACTATTTTAGCAACTTACGTTCTACTTTGCAGGTGTGAAAGCTCATTCACTTGACTTGGGAGTTTAAATAGTCCCCTGCCTATAAGTCAGTAAATGAAATGGAGTATAGATGATAATGTTTGCAAGCTCTGGCCTCAGAGCTCCCTTTGAAATCAAAGAAAGTAAAGAGTGTTTATCACCTAAGAAACTTTTAAGTGTCCATTTGTGCCCTTACTTTGCAGGTTTATCTCCTGTTGACTTAAACCAAGGACAAGATTAGACTCAACAATTAAATTCCCATCAGTTTGTTTAAGCACAGGACCATTTTCTGCTCTGTATTTCACAAGTCTTGGATTCTTGGGCTGTGGCTTAGATGCAATTGCTGTAAGAAGAGATTCCAGTGACCATGAAATTAAAATAAAACACTTGTCTGGCAAGTGGAATGACACCCAGTTCATCAGAAAAGGTTCTCTGCTGGTGACTGTCATCCAAGCCACCTTGTAAATAAAGTTTATTTGTATTAGGCAAACAATAGATAATTTAGACTTTCTATCCGATGAGTTAAAACCACGTAACATACCCACGAAAATTTTCATTTTAAGGGATTTTTAAATGCTCTGAGCAGATAAAAGAAATAATTTTTCAATGCTCTTATAACTTTATCGGCTATGAAACAAATGCACAGGACAAGCAGTCAAAGAGCAGCAGCACATATTTTATCTAACACACCTTGCCAACATAGTGCTAGATGTCTTTCTTTAGCAGTTTGATACAGTGTACGGCACGGAACTGGTTATGTCACAGGGTTTTTACCTGGCAATAGAACTTCTTGCATGCAGCTCAGTGCTAATTAAATTGGAAACCTTTATTAATTTTAAAAATTTAATTACGTTCTCTAAACAACGAGCTGAGAATTCATGCTTGGGAGATGGCTGTCGTTAATATAACCTGACCACAATGAAAAGAACATGTGAATTTTCTATAATTTCATCATTGCAGCTGCTTCAGCAAAATTAATCCAAACTTTCCCTGAAGTCTAAAGCCTGCCATTTTCAGGAGACATCTGAAACTTAACAGTATTCTTGTGTAATACATGGGATGAGTTATGTCCTAAGTGGGTGTGCAGTTTGATACCGTACCAATATATTTTTTCCATTAATGGCAACTGCCATCTGCACAGAAAGAGAAGTTCCAGCAAATGAATGTTATCACCAGACATTATCCCCTGGGACTCAGCCTCAGGAATTATGTTTTTCTCTTGCAGTGTGGAAAGCTGTTCGGTGTGCTGCATCTCTGGGAGCACTGTGGACAGCATGTACTCTCATTAACTTGAGAAGCATACTTAATACATGACAGGGTTTGCGTTTGATTGCTAAAATATGCCTCTCACCTTATTCTCCTTGGGTACACCTGGAAGGCACCTATTAAGAGTCCTAAGGCATGACTTGCAAACACAGGAGTATTCACTACAGCAACTGCACGCACTTAAGAAAAGCCAAGACCAGCTCTAAGAGTAACATACTGGCAACTGTGGTTGTAGTGGTTCTATTACTGGTGCTTCAGACGGTTTTGGAGCTATAAAGGAGAAAGAAGAGGTTCAAGGACCCTGTTTTTCACATCCAGCAAATCCAAGCAGGCTTTTTCTGCATGCCTTCACATTCACCCTAGCCTCCAAAACACTTAGACTAAGAGTTTAACTAACAGATGCCTTACACATATTTTTTTTAGGACCATTAGAACTGTTTGAAGATGGATGAAGTCTCCTCTTAGCAACTCGCTTGTGTTTTGGGCACAGCAACTCAGTGAGGGACAGGCAGGCCACCCTGGGAATGATGCTGCCCAGCCCCTCTCCTTCATGCCCACAGCTCCGAAGATCCCCACAAGACGCAGCACAAGCTTCTTCCTGGCCATAAACACACTCCACACTCACTTGTAACACACATTCACCCCTTGATTCTCTGTCTCTCATAAAGCCTCTTCAAAACATTTAAAGTAAATACTAATCTAATTAATGTTGAATTACAGCAGCAGTCAATAGCTTTATTTGGGTGTTCTAGTTAAAAAAAACCAAAACACAAGAAATAAATGTCACTTGTCTAGCAGAGTTTTGCAGACTTGGATGGTTGACACAGGAGGACGTGTACACTGAGAGCTGGTGCTTGTGTGCACTCGTGCAATTGCAAAGGCTTTGCAGGCCAAAATGTCCAGCTGCTCACCCTGCACCCAGTTTTGAACAACACAAACCTGTGGTACAATATGAATGCAAATCTGGGGTTCAGAGATGACATAATTATTTTCTCCTGCCCATTTGCCCTTACATGGATGACTTACAGTCTTTCCCTTCCTATTCTACAATAATCAGCATAAAGTTCCTGACAAAAACTAAATCCTGTGATTTGTGTCACGCACAACAGTTTTTCTAGTGGCTCACCTACAGGTTGGCTGGGTTACCTACTTTATATCTGAATGCAAACCAGAGCCACAGGTTATCCTAAGGAGATGCTAAGGATTCACATTCTCCCGGTCACAGTGCTTCATAATCTCCAGAAGATCTGCTTCAGGATTCTCAGCATGTTATTGGTAATAGCTTTCATGCTCTCCCATTAGCACATTAAAGACCTACTGCAACTGCACCCACAGAAGGGGATAATTAGGTTAAACTGGCAAACTTCTGAAGCAGCTTCTCTATAAATAAATAATACCATATAATAGAAATAATAATCCATTGATATATACTAAATAGTCGATTAAGGAGAGGAGGAGCTTTTCCATCTTCCCTTGAACTGACTATAACATCCCCTCCTCGTGCCCTCACTTTGCTGCTGGAATGGAACAGGACCTAGGGGCTCCCGGCTGCAGCCCTGGGAGCAAGAGCAATGCAAACCCCATGGGGATGGCTGGACCAAGAACTGAGGGCAGCTGGTGGTGGTGGCTTGGGGGTCAGGGATGAGAGCTGCAGGTCCCACCTGTAATTAAGTGGGCAGAGTGCAGGTGGGGCAGTCACATAAAATGCCATTTTTGCTTGCAGCTATCGACTGCAGATGAACAAGTTCACAAAGGGCCTTGAGATCCCTGGGGAGCTGTGTGCTTGGAGTGCAGAATATGCATTATCCGCACACAGTCTGGATCAAATACATACATTCGCCTTTACAGAGGATATGCATTCATGCTCCAAACCCAGCCAGGGCAAACAGGGAATAGTCCACAAAGTCCTGCCAGTGCACGCACGCCAGGCCAGCCAGTGTCACTGGGATGAGGCTAAACCTAGCACACATCAGTGGAAGCCAGTAAGCGTGCATGTGCACAAGCAGGCTGGCGGCTGGCAGCACAGCTGGCCATCACTAGGACAGCCTTCAGCAGCCTTGCACCAGCACTGCCCTTAGCTGGGAGCACGTCCACCATGAGATCTGCACCAGCCTGCATGTTTGGACACAGCAGTGCCACTTCGGTGCCAGGAGTAACCCGGGAGAAAAGCCCTTGGTGAAACTTTGCAGCTGATTATCTTGACCCTAACAATATTCAACATGAACTGTGGAGGAACAAACATATAAAGAATAAATCTGTGCATATTGGATTTTTTTAGTACACAACTCGTTCTTTGGCTTGAGTAACACCACGGCGTGATTCCTGCTGGAATTAGAAACACTGAAAAACAAACGCTACAATCCCATGCCCTTTTTTTTTTTTTTTGAGAGCTCAGAAATGCAATTTAAACTTCCAAACAGCTCAGTGACTCTACAGAAAGAGAAAGAAAAGGATGTTTTACTTGCTAAACAGTCCTTTCACAGGATAAACCAAATACAGCAACAAACTTCAGCACTTCAGAAGAGGAGTTGAAACTGCAGCTCTGCTAAGACTCAGATTTAGCATAAAGGAGTGGACTGGATCTCTTCTTCCACATATGTCACATAAGGGAACATTTCTTTCAAGTGCCAAATGATGTGGTAATAACAGGGGGAACTCATGCTATAATGCACTTACTTGACTTTACTGTAAATGTCACATGCTCATAGGTGTCCCACTGTACTATAATTTGCTCTATAATGTAGCATTACCTTAACAAAATAACACCCTCAGATTTTATTTTTAAAGTTAAAAAGACCTCACAATTCACTTAGAAATTGCACTGAAATTTTCTGCATTTGATGTGATTAACCATACATGCGTTTTAGAAGCTCACTGCCTGAGAATGAGGGAATAACCTTGGTCTGAGAGCTGCCCACTGGCAGCTGAGAATCATCTGCCAGCCAAGGCCCAAATTCTCAGTGTACTATGACTCTGAAAAGATGACAATGACAAAAAGATCAAAATCAGATTAGGGATGTCAGATTTTAAGTCCCACTCCTGATAAAGAAACCTAGAGAATCACAGAATATTCTGAGTTGGAAGGGGCCCACAAGGATCATCAAGTCCCGCTCCTAAGTGCATGGCCTGTACAGGGGTTGAACCCTGACCTGGGCATTATTAGCACCATGCCTCAACCAACTGAGGGTCTTCTCAGTGTTGTATATGATACTGCATGCAAAACTCTTGGAAAAAGGAAGGGGGG
>VZRQ01003546.1:12760-219619 GCA_013397975.1 Machaerirhynchus nigripectus | reverse complement strand
CGAGGGGAGGGGGATGAAAAAGATTGGAATTACTTCTGACCTGCTATTTGCTGTCTCAGAACCACACAACCTGTCAGTTCAATAAGCAAAGTCAGAAGAGAAGTTGCCAAAATAATTGATTGTTTGCTTTTTCCTCTCACTGCAGTGTCACCGCATACACTACCGTACGGCACAGTTCCTACCAGCTATTTTCCCAATGTACTATTCCTTCTGGGAATCAGAAACATTTGAATGACAACTTCTAAGCAAACACACCAACTAAAACACCATTTGGGGTTTATCATCCACTGCCTAATCTAAATTTATCACAATATTTCCAGCATGCTTCAAAGCAGAGGAAAGGAAGGAAAAGATAAGGGGTTTTGCAATGATTAATAAAGGAATGCTCTTATCTGATTCTCCTGTTCATGAAATATACAAAAGGACAATAAGCATATAATATCTATAACTTCTGGGCAGCCCTAACAGTGAAGACTTCTTTTTCAATCAGTGTTGTACCAACTGATCAGTGCTGCTGGATTAAAGCAGGCATGTAATGCTTCAGGGGTCTCATGAAGGTGAGTCCCCAGAGCACTGACGAGAAGATAAACAGGATGCTTTATTGCCATAGGTTTTTTTCCTCCCCCGTTGTTATTGTTGACTGTAGGGGAAAAAAAATTTTCCAGATGAAAATATGCGTGAGTGTAATGGAAATGACATGCAGGCAACAGCTTCCCTCCTCCATTTGGCTGTTNCTAAATAAACTTTGACTATTAGATAACTGGGCTATTATTGCTCTGTAACACTTCCTGAATGGCCTAGAAAAAACACAGAGACAGCTCTTGTTCCTGCCTGAAGGAAACAAAACACAAGGATGAGTGCTCAGTATATCAACTGAAAACTCTGGTTGTTTCCTTCCTCCCTTCTTTTTCTCCCTTTTAATCAGTTTTAATTTGGGTTTGTTGCTTTTTTTTCCCTTGTTCTTCTTAAAAACCATGCTGTATACTTAGCCAAAGCCAGGAAGACCCTCTTTCCATGCAAAAAACTCCTATTTAAGTTTCCATTGCAGGACATCAGCCCAACACGTTTCACACAGGCACTGGGCACAGGCTGCAGCCACTGGGGCTGCAAGGCGAGGCATCCCATGGCCCTGCCAGCAGCACCCCGGCAGCTGCAGCTCCCGGACAGCACCTCTGCACAGAGACATTTCACTCCTTCACAACTTGGAAAAGTTTTTTCCTCACTTAAGTCACTTCAATCACGGATATTGCCTGTTGTTACTTTCTTGCTTGCATATATGATACTGTTGGTGTGCTAAAGTTGTTAGTCTCATTAGGGAAGCACCGACACCAGTCATGTATAATTACAGTTCCTCAGACTCAAACCAGATGCTCCAGACTGTCACAAAAACAGTAACTTGTGCTGTTTATATTCACTGTTCTCTTTGAAGGTGAATGCAGTGAGAAATAGATTGCTAACACCACACTTGGAAGATGGTGTGACCTGGAGTTACAGCTGATCTTCCTCTCCAAAACTGTTACAAACTTCTCCATTCCACTCCACCTCCTCCTGGTCCATCAAGCACTCCCCCCATTTGCTGTCAGCTCCTGCTCTGGCTGCTCATCTTGCTGTACTTACAGAAACCTTGCTATAAAATGTGGCAACTAGGACCATCTCAGTGCACTGCCTCCTGGGCGGTGGCACACACCTCCCCTAACATGCTCACCGACTTCTGTACCATACAGCAACTTTCTGTCAGCATGCTTTGCTAATGCCCTCAGACAACACCTGAATTTTCCACTTACTTACACATTCTTTGTTGTGTTCCTGCTCTTGGCTAAACCACTCCACCTATATAGCCGTTTTCACTTCTTCCTCAGCTCCCTAATGCTCTGTACTTTCTTCACAGGCATTTCCCATTCCTTCCCCAGTAAACCACTTTAAAGCCTTTCTTTTTGCAGCATTCAATATGAAGTCCCCATGGGCAACCACCTCTGTGGTGGAGGAAGGGTGGATCTGTGCAGGACTCCTCACACCCTCACACCTGCTCCTGTTTTGAGCAGCATCAGGTTGGCCGCTGGGATGACTGGCAACAGCCACTGAACAGGAAGGTCAAACTGAAAAGTACTGGTCTGGAACTGGAGATAACAGGACAGCCTGACTGGACAGAGACCTCCAACCTCTGTGCACTCAGGACTGAACAGAAAGTATGTCACTGACACAGAGATACACAGTGCAAAAAAACCAGTTCAAACAAAAGGAAAGGCCAAACCCTTTAACACCCCAGTTTTGGTCTAGTGGCCTTAATATGTTGCTTCTCACCCAAGCAGGGAATATATTTAAAAACCAGAACCACACAGGAGGCGAAAGAAGCTCCAGATCCAGGAGACCACACGAAGGCACTGGGAAGGACGAAGAGAGGTGAGGAGGGGAAGGACAGGTTTCTGAAGTGTAAAATTGAGCTGGTGGCAAATAAGAGGTAAAAAAAATGCTTAAATGGATTTCTCGTGCAAATAATTGCAATATAATTTTTCCTATCTCCTTTTTGATACTCTCCCAAATTGTTCCTCGTAGTAACTGCCCTGGGAAAATGGAAATAGTGAGAGGGGGCAAAAAAAAGAAGTCAATTTGAGTTAAAGCAAATTCTGCATTTGTATTTTAGTAAGCCTCCAACATAAAGCATTCACCAGCTGTGAGCTCATCCAAAATGTTAAGGGGTAGAAAAGTCATTTTGCAGGACTGGAAAAAGTGATGTATTAAGTGACTTAAAGAAAAGTCTACGCTTTTTTCCTCCAGTTTCAGCATCTAGGAACATTGAAGAGTCAATTCAAGAGCCCTTGTAATCATAAACAATTTTTTTTCTGGTTAGTGGCTGTTAAATTTTTTTGTTCCCAGAAAGGCTGTCATTAAACAAACAGCAGGGATCACGTATGAAAAGAGAGACATCTTTGAAGCCTGAACAAAGGAAAGCCATTCCAAAAACTCCTAAAATGAGCAACCGAACAAGAGAGAAGGACGGCATGGGATATGACTCAAGGTCTGACACACTCCTCCAAGCCCTAATGACTGAACTCTATGGGGTGTTCCACTGGGGAAAATAAACCTCTCCAGAGAAAACAAAGCCGTTACACACAAAATAGGTGAGGAAAGAAAGGAAGCCCTGACTTGATGCTGAGCAGCCCTGTCATTGCATCCCATAGGATTAAATCAAGCCTCAGAGTGGGCTGCTGTTTGGAAAGACCTTGTAGATATCAATAATGAAGCAGTTGGCTTATACATCACAGACGTGTGGTAGGGGTAAAATAGAGGAGCCAGAAGTACTTGTGTGAGCTGCAGGACACCAACTAGAATCTAGTGCTTGGCTAGCAGGTGTTGGGGTGCTAAGCTGTTAAAACAGTTGTTACATGGCTCCTCTTGTTGTACCTCAGTGGTACAGGCGGCACCAGACCCTGCAAACACATTCAGGGGGTTCCCAGGAGGGTGCGAGACCCATCCCTGCGAGGGTGGATAGCCTCACACCAATAGAGCCCATTGCCTTTGGTCTCCGTCCTGTGACAAGGTTTCCCTCCTAAAGAGCTGGCAGGTAAAGTCCTCTCAGAAACAAGATTGTTCTACCAGCTCCTGTGTGTGCCTGACACTGGCAAAGCCTCACCCAGGGATTCCAGCAGCATACTGAAAAGCAATAACCTGTGCCGCTATTGAACCCTTCAGGGAGACTCACAGCTCTTCAGGGCTGCTCTGGTAAGGCGACTGCTCTAAAAAAGATGGGTCCAGACCAGTAAACACACTAGAAATCAGTTGCCACTATCTTGGCTAAGAAATTGCAATCTAGTATCAAATCTGTGTAAGTGCTATCTTTTACTTTTGCCTGTGCCATTATCACATTCCTGTCTTCTCTGAAGGAGGACCTATTGGAAATTATCCATAAAGGTGAAATCACTTGCCATGGCTGAGTGCAGTGGAAGGGCTAGTGTCTGTTATCACATGGTAAGTCGTTATCAGAAAGGGTTACCTTGATCATGGAGTCCATTTATTCAAGCCTGGAAGGAACATTCCCACCATGACTGAAGTAGGGGTTTTGAATTGAAACTATCACTGGGAAGAGAAGGCATAAGAAAATTTGGAAAAAAAGGCCTCAGAAAGAGACATTCTTTGCAGCAAAACTCTTATGTCCTTGATGCAAGCATTTCAATGCAAGACAAATAAAAGAAAACAGAGACTTCCCATGTTCTGTTATTATTACTCCTCCCCAAGCATGGGACACTCACTCCAGTCTTAAGGGAGCAGCTCACCAGTAGGAAGGTTTTGTGCAGCTTTGCATTCCTGTGAATGAAATTTAAGTGCACGAAGAGGAGTACTCTTGACAATACACCATTAAAGTTAAGTAACTTTGAAAGGGAGAAAAGTACAAAACCAGGTTGTTTAACTGGCTAACAATAAATTTTTTCTGGTTGAATGCATTTACCTCTACTCTCATTGAAATGAAAAGAAGGTACTCCATTGAGTCCTATTAGTCTGGGTAACTAAGGAACTTGACCAAAATGAAATGAATGAAATGAATGAATGAAAGAAAGAACTTAAGTTTCACTCTAGTTTCTTATACAAAGCTATCTGATCAGCACATTTCCTTTCCTTGTCCTCAGCCCCCAGAAGCAGTGGCAAGGTATCCAGTTTCACAGGGATCATCATTGCTTTATCTGGATAATTCTACTAAATGAAGCTGAATCCCAATCCCAGTTTTTTACCAAGTGATACTATTATCAGAATGATGAAAATGGAAATCTAAGAAACAGGACAGAAATGTAAAATGTGAAATGAGTTTCTGACTATGAAACCAGATGGGGAAGGGCTGCAGAAGGTCACCACAGTCCTTTTAGTCACTCTGTACTATGGCTTCCTGTGATTGCTGAGTAATGCCTATAAACTGGAAGCACAAGTCTGAAACGTTTCTGCCTCTTAGCATCAGCTGAGATAGCTGCTAAGAAAAACTTCAACAATTGTGCCTTGCACATCTACCTCTAGCAAACATTTTAAAAATCCAAACAAACAAAACTCCAACAAAGCAGCAAGAAAAGTAGATGCAGTCAGTTATTGACAAATGAAGTACACTAATATAACTGAAAGTTTCAACGAGAGGCCCAGAACCCCCTGGGAAACAGTTCATACCTTGTAAAGCTGAATAAACCACATTTTCCGGATTATTGAGGGCAAAAGATAAGGACGCCTGATGAAATAGCAAGTTAGGAACCATTTCCAGGACTGCCTTTCTTTTGATGTCTGCCCATGTCAAAAACTCCTCATAGTTTCCATTACTGTCAGTACCATGGCAAACCTCAGCCTGTCTCTTCTCCACAACAAGAAGGCAGCTCTGGGGCACGGTGGGCTCCCAACACCCTCAAACATTTTGGGGAGCTTTCATGGTACAAACTCCTCTGTCTGTTCTTTCCAAAGCAGAAGACTTCTTTCAGAAACCATATTGAACATAAAGAGTTTTTCAGCTATAACAACACGAGACCAACAACCTGGGCAAAGACACGGTTTATACATCTACCAACTGCTCGTTCATTCCGACGGCAATGTGGCACTTTGAATGTCTGCTGTCTTGAAGGCCTCATCTGTTGTTCATCAGACATCATTCTCAGGGTCTTCCACTGTTTTATCACCAGTAGCCCATGAGGACTCTGGTCTTGCTAGTCAAAGATGATAGGGTTTATTTACTTCCCCACTGTAAATGCTCTTCCACTGAAGCCACTTGGTGTCAACCAGAATGTTAAACAGGACACTTGAAGTCTAAAACACAGAAAAGCCATAGCCTCATCCAGCATTTCCAATTCTGCAATGGAAGTATGTTGCACAAGATAAAAAGCAAGATCCTATTTTTCATTTAACCTGCTAGAGCATGGTTACCTCCAGCCATTTGAGGACTCTTGTCCTTTCTGCTTCTCTCTCCAAGCCTGCGCCTATCTCTAGCCCAACTCAAAGCATTGCTTTTTTTTCATGCCCAACACTTTAATCTCATCAAACACCACTTTCATCCTCTGCCAATATTCTTATTGCTCTCACTGTTCTCACAGCTAAGAAACACCTCTTTCTAAGTAACCCTAGGAGAAAAGTAGCTAAAATGCTGCAGTTAATGATCTAGATGAGGAAACATTACCTCTGTGCACCAGACTGGGCCCCATCACACATCTCCTGCACAGTGCTGGGCAAGTAATTCGCTTTCCCTCTATCTTTGCAGAGCCAGGCACAGAACAGTTGACTCAAAATTGGATTTGCTAATATTTGCAAAGCACTCATTGATCATAGCTGGGAAGTGTTATTACTACTTTATTACAGAGATGACCAGCTCTGCTGCAGAGACATAGCTCTCTCCTCCACAGCTGAGGGTTTGTGAAATAACCAGCTGACCTAAAAACCTCATCAACCTCCTGTGAGACCTGCTGTAGCACAGGGAGGGGACCGCGGGGCAGAAATCTCATTTCATCTTGTTAAACAGGCTCAGCTACAGCAAGTTAACAAATTGCTAGAGAACCGTGCAAACCCCTGTCAGCGCAGTGGCAGTGCATGACTGCAACAGAGCACACAGACTCCGAGCCATGTGAAAGACTGGTGAGATCACGAAGCAGAAAAACAAACTACTGACTTGTAAATTAAGAAGAGCTTGTGTGGGCAAGTCTGCCTCATTCCCTCCAGTTTTTATAGTAGGAAAGGTGCCATTATGAAGTGGCTGGAGCGAGTTAAACACCTTTCAAGTGTGTTCTAACAATTAGTGGTATTATGAAAAAAAACCCCTTGGCATTTGTTTAAAAAGAAAAGTTGTCTTATTTAACTACAACTCCTGTGTTTAAAGTATTAATAGCTGCCTATGCCACTCGTTCCTACATGCTTACATGCTTTTCAAATTGCATTTGGTAAAGCTCAGTCCATCTGTTTTCCCACACTCCATCAACACATGCAACAAAGTGAGCAGAGGCTACCTACAGTAGGGCTGTGTTTTGTTCAGAACTTTCTGCTTGCATACCAGAAATTCAATGCTAATTCAACATGCTTTGGGCGCATTCAAGCTACAAAAGGAGGGGGCTCAGGAAGGGGAGGGGAGAAAGATTTTCACTCATCACCATACATGCACTTCCAGACGAAAAACTGCCCAGGAAGGATTTGTGCATCATGGAAGCCTGGTTGCATACCAGTGCCTCTCCACTCCAGGACAAACCTGTTGCAACACGACAACATTATGCAGCAGAAACTGGACAAGCAGCTGCTAATTCACTGCACTAACTTCAAAACCCATAAATTTTCTTTTCAAACTCATCCAACAGGACAAAGAGAAGTCTGTTTGAGATTCATCACAAGTTCCAGGCTGGTGGCTAATTTGTATGAAAATAGGTATGGTGTTTCCTGTAAATAGCTCTCCTCAGATACTCTGTAGGTAAGTGGCCTGGGGAGCATTTGAAAAGAGATCACCCCCTAATATCAGCCTGCATCAAGCCTAGAAAGCGACAAATGCTTGGATGTGCAGCCCAGAAGGGGAGGTGAGGTAAGGGGTCTTCATAAGCAGATCCAAGGAGGAGAAGGAGCACAGGCAGAAAATGAGGATGATGTGCTAAGGCTGTTTGTGGCTTTTCAGTTGGATTCTTCACTAGCCATATATCATGGTCTTCTGCTACTGCTCCTCCATCCCTGCCTGTCCCTGCCACGCTGTCTGTCTGTCTGCCACCCCCTCCATTGTGCCAGCACAACTCTTTCAGCAGCCGCATTCTGTGAACCGGATTAACAGGTCTGGCTCCAAAAGAAGGAAAAAAAGACCAACCCAACCTAAACCATTTTAATTGCCAGGCTATTTTTAAATTCTCCAGTGTTGCACAACATGGCAGGTACGAGTGAGGGGGTGGCATTTATCAGCACAAGATAAGGGCAAGTGGAGAATGAGGATGCTCTTAGTGGGTAACACCAGGAAAGATTTTGTCAAATGAAATGTACATGGTAACTTTCTCCTCCATTATAGTTCCCAATGTCTGCTTTGCCTGTCATTTCTCTCAAGATGGTCTGATTATGGAGTCATATTAGCCTGTGTGCTAGCACAGATAGTTAAAATCACTTCTAATGTCTTCAAGCTTCTACATTTTGACTTATAAAAATATTTAAATAAATCTACCTGCTCTTAGAAGAAAGCCAACCACACACAAAATTTTCAGGATTTTTTAAATAATTCTTTGGCAGGGATATATATCAGGGTGCACAACCTACATCAAATGCTAGTTCAGCACTGCATGGCCATCACTTGCATTATGAAATTGTCTGAAAATACCTGGGGAAAGACACTGTTGGACAAACCACAGTCACAATAAAGACTTATACAAATGAACTGGCACTGCCATCCCCTGAAGCAGTTTTAGGTGGAGAAAGGAAGTAGCTATCACTTAAATCTTTCATGTAAGAAGCTTAGGAGGCTTTTTGGAAGCAGAAAAAATTTTCAAAATCCACAAAAGAAAAAATTTGGAGTCAACTTACTATGGGTTTTTTTACTAATGTAACTTTTCATGTTTGCTACGTACCATGACAGATGAACTGCAGAGCATTTACTGCTAGAGATCAGAATGGATACTTAAAATACCCCCTCTATTACAGATGAGTTTCAGGTGGTGCAGGTGGGATGCCACATACATTTATAATTAAACGCATTGGCAGCAACCACCTGCATGGGCTGCGGATGCCATTTGAATGTCAGCCAGCAACCCTGAAATGGTGCTCAAGGAAAAAATTCCTCCCATCAATATAAAGGTCAAAATCTGTCCTCATGCGAAGCCTCAATTATTTTTCCCATTTAAAGCTTTTGTGCTCTAATGCGCTGAATTCTAGTTTGAGCTTCAGGACTAAAGGTTATTATTTTAAAATATGGATCCCTACTTGATTCATATCTCCCAACCATATATTCAGTGTGACTATAAAGCCTTTCCATAGTTTATGCCAATGTAAACCTGGAATAAGAGAAAGCACTTCCCATTCAGCTTTTACTCTTCATGGGAAAGTGCCCATGGAAGCATTTATTCTTTGGCTAAAGATTTAGATATTTGGTTCAAAGAATGATATTCCATTCCTACTCAAAGGTAAAATCTGATGAGGCAAAAATTTAAGCCCAGATTTAGGTTTCTTAGCCTGTTTGAAGTACTACTGATCTCCAAAACCTATGTCATGTTGACTTAAGTATGGAGTCTCACTGCTTGGCCAATGAGTTTTGTTTTTCTCAGCCTCCCTCATCTGGAGCTCTTCCTGTGGCATCAGGGGTGCTCACAGCTCCATAAACTTTGACTCCCCCCAAAAAACAATCCCTGCACCTTGTGGGATTTCCCAACCATGCAGTGCAGCTGAACTTATGGGCCAGCAAATCTCTACTTCCACTGTGTTTATGCTTAGTGGCACGGAAACTCCGTGTCAATTAAAAGAGTTTACTTGGTGTCACTGTAATTTTTTTTTCCCCACCCACAGCTAATTTATACATATACAAAGGGGAAGGAGGGAGCTCTGCAAATACAGGAGACAGTTAGGAGTTCTTCCTTTAGCTGTTCTGCTGCTGCTTGCAGTCAACTTGCAGGGATGGGGTAAAGTGAAAACATGACTCACAGTTACACAGAGGTTTTCCCCAAACAGCCTGGAAGTGAATAATGCTAGGAAGTCCGTAAATGTAAATGGCAACAGAAGATTGGGAGCAGAATTATTTCGTGGTGCAGTTCAAATGACCCAGTTCAAAGAAAATCCAGAAAAGATGGGCTATTGATCCAAATCTCAAAGCTGGAGTAACTAAACTATCTCTCTCCCCTGTGCTTGGTTCACTTTTGCTTATGAATAGTGCAGAATTTAATAGCAACCTGGACCTTCCAGCCTGCTTTTGACATCTATGTAGCAGGCCCCAGATGCTTGCAGAGGCTCACAGCACCTTCAGCTCCCAACAACCCTTGGTTCTGTTAAGATGATAGCAGAGAACAGCCAGACTTTCATTCATTGCTTTCACAACATCAGCCAGGTTGTAATTTGCTGGGAACAGGATGAGGCTATCAAAGCAGCACTGGGGAATTTTGTTCACTGCTATTTTTCTTCCTAAGCCTAGTGTTTGCTTGAAAATGTATCACTTTATCTAGAAGAGATTTTCATTCACAAGCAATTTGTCAAGCGACTTCAAACTTCTGGGACTGTATTGATTCCAGAACTGCAATTGCAGTTGTCAGCAACATGGGCTCCTGCAATCTGTTAAACACATTCCTCGAAGGTGGTTAGTATCCTCCCTTCTCTTTTCCTGTGGGAAAGACAGCCACAATGGGCTCTCACTCACCGTCCTCTAAAAGGCTTCTCTGGGATAGTTTATTATACTAAACCCTGCTGGTCTTTGCCCTTCCTCCCTGTGAGCCTGCCTTGCAGCAGAGCCAGCTGGGCTGGCTGATGCCTGGCTGTAGCCTGCTGACTGACGGCTACCAAGTAATGGATCAAGCCAGCCACAGGAGCTGGAAACCCAATGCTTGCCACCTCTGCCACCCCAAGACAGGGACAGCAAAGCCCCAAGGGCAGCCAGGGCACCATAGGCAGAAGGTAACCTCAGCTTAATGCAGACAAGAGTAAAAATCATCCCCTCAGGGTAAGAAGAGGGCTTTTTGTTAGCTGGTTTTTTTTTTTTTCCTTTTTAATACATCTAACAGGACTAGAACAAATCAGCACCAAAATGCTTGATCTCCCACATATGGTCAAAGAGCCAAAAGCCTGGTAGTTCAGTTGCTGTTCCTTGCTGCTGCCTTACTTAATTCCGGCTGCAGCAATGCCTCTCCTTAAGAAAAGGCCCTGAGTCACACATAGCATTGAACAGACTCAATCTTAGGTCCCTTTTTCTTCCATGTGTCTGTCCTTTGCAAATTAAACCTTTTTTCAGACACAAGAGCAAGGTGAAATGAGGTGTAAGAAATCACTTGGGCTGCTCGGCCAGCCCTCCAGCTCACAGAGCCTGGCAGAGGGCCACCGAGAAGCAACGGTGCTGTGCTGATTTGCACCAGCTAAGGCTCTGCCAATAACCCTTTTAAGGATTTGGAAAGAGTCCCTGTGAACTAACAGGCTGAGAGATTTTAATCCGAGTGAAGGGGAAGGGCGATTCTGCCTGACCTTCCCCTCCTCTGAAGGAGGGGGAAGGAAGGTGGGAACAGTCGAGCAGGAATTATCTGAAATAAAAGCAGGTGTCGGCACACACAAGGTACTGCCTGGAAAACAGAAAGCTGCTGCAGCCTAAACCAACATTCCTTCATACCAGAGAGATGAATAATATCAAATAATACATGCAAGAAAAACACACACCATTCTCATCAATTCTCTGGTTCCTTCCCCCTTGCAGTTCTCAACTATGACCAAGATCAAAGACAAGGCTATTCCGGTGTGTAGCAGAGGCATTTGTTTGATTTATTTTAAATAAAAATGCAACAAACTTGCCAAAAATAACACTCGAAGTATTTGCACCAGAACAATCCTACCAAGGGTGAAATGTGGACAAGTGGCACCAGGGCTAAACTCAGGGCAGTCAAAGCCCGAGAGGGATTTCTTGGCTTTGTTGTAAGAAACTCCTCTCTAAGCACTTTCTCTTTCAACACTGCTGAAATTGTTGCTAGCAACGAAGCAAAGCAAAAACAGAACAAAATTTGGATCTAACATGCTTTCAGCAAGAGCAGGCATTAGCTGGCAGGCTGCATGGCCAAGTAGACCTGCAGGGTTTCTGCCAAGCTGTGCCAGAAACACAATATATGCAGTCAGCCTTTCTGAAAACTCTGCAGTTTGCCTTTAATTAATTTTACTGTCGTATCATCTAGCCATATTCAATGTTCTTTACAGGAACTGCTATGGATATCACAGTTATCATGAAATTATCAAGGGCAAATGGCATGTTTTAAGAGCAGCCACTTGAACTGCAGCTCTTTTTACCAAACTCAGTTAGAGATCAGCTTTCTCCATAGGCGTCATACATTTAACATCAAAGGCTGCTGGCTGTGTTTCTAAGAAGGTGTATAAATGCATAAATGGTCCTGTATCTCCTTAGAAAGTAGAAGACATTGGATAAGTGCTAAGTGCTGTTGAGAGAGCAGGACATACTAAAGGCATTCATGAAAACACTAGTGTACAGACAAGACTGATGTATATATGACTGCTTTACATAAATTACATTGTATTAGTCATCATGTTCTAGATATTAAAATCCCTTTCTCTAATGAACTGCAACCATAAGCTACTCCAATTCTCTAAGTAGGTCAGAGGATACTGGGACATGAAAATCCTTCCATCCATAGGCAGCAGTTACAGCAAGAAGTGCAAAATAAAAGCCATTTGTATTTTATCTGATTGACCTTGTTTAGCTGGTATGCTCGGCTTGATACTCTTTGCATGTGGAGAGGAAGAGGCAGCACAGCCTTTAAGTCTCTGTATATATCAGGAGAATAGGGAAGCAAGAAGCAGAGAGAAAAGTGTCATACTGAGCTCCAAGGGGAGGCAAAACCACTTGGCTACTATTAGAAAGCCGATCCCAATTTCCAGCCCATACCCGACCACCTCATTGTTGGATTCTGCAGGGAGCCCGGGGCTTTCAGTTCGTGCTTATTTTGGGGGTAGTTAATGGGATTTAATATCCCAAGAGTCACCCATGACATGACAGGATTTCCCACGTTGGTTTTAGTTCTATAATGGTTTAGACTAGCAGGAACCAAAAATGCACTGGGCTATCCTCTAGCCTCTCTCGAAAGTTCCCAACCTCCTCCGCCCTAATCTTATTCTTGTTTTAAACACAAATTAACTACTCTGACCAAAGGACCAGAGACCTGATTTCCAGTACAGCCCTAAGTACAAACAGTTGTACTGGCACAGGGTGGATGTGGGAAACTACAGCAGATGACTGTGAAAGAGGGGGCAAAGCAAATATTCCCTAAGCCAGCTTTGCGGATGAGGAAAACAGTCTTGGAAACAGTTTCCTAAATACAAGTATACAACAAATTATATTGGTATGTCATTCCCTGCCTGTACCTTCTACTCCACTGCCTATGTCAACTTCTCATTCACTGTACTTACAAATGTTTTAAATAAAGTAATGGAGGTTATTTAACTAACGCTCTGTTCCACATAAAACCTTCTCCCCTGGGTGCTTCTGATTCATTTTGGTTAAAGCTTAATAAAGTAATACACATTGATAGGCCTTTCTACATTTCTCACTGGAGAGTCTCCTCTCCTCCTGCCAGCCTAGGCTACGGAAACCCCTCAATTAAAAAAAAAAAAAAAAAAAATTCAGTTGAGATTCATTTAAAGAACTCTTCCTCCTCTTAAACTTTTGCAATTCATTAGACCTCCATAATTAAACCAATGGGAAATCTTCCAGTTCCCCAGTGGGTTTTTGTTAGTCAGGGGAAAAAAAAAAGTTTTCCTGCATGTGCCTTTCAGCTTGCACTGAGAATCCCAGGCTTTTTGTGTGAGCAGCTGCAGCAGGGTTACCCAGGGTCGGCTTGGGTAGGAAGCAAAGGTTTCCTCCAGTCAGATAGGAGGAACATAGCCATGGTTGGCAAAAGGGAAAAGAGAAAACTTCCATTCAAGCCAAAGTGCATTTAGAAAGAAGAGCAACAAGAAACATTTCAGGATGGGACTTTGCTAATGGAGAATGATGAAGAGAGGGAAAATCAGAAAAATTTAGATGAAGTGCTAAATATTCAGCAAAAAATGTTAACAGAATCCAAATAAACCACTGACACAAACTTTTTATTTGATATCTATGCACACAGCCAGGTTACTTTAATGTTGCAAACCTGCTTAGTATCTTTCTTCCAATCCTCAGTTTCAGCTGAAGCAGCTTGGACTCACATGGTCCCTCCATCCTTCACTAAGCAACCCATATCCCTAAGAGCTTAGCATCCCAGGCTTCCCAGGTGCATGGTTACGCACGACAGCACGAGCCAGCACACGTGGGTGGCCTCGCCGTTTTAATCATACTGTGATTACTTTGGAGCAGAGCAGGAGGAACATCCCCCTGTCCCTCAAAACAAAGGGGGCAAGGGGCAAAACTTGTCTTGAGAGCCTCTCCATTGCGCTACCTACCAGCAGCCACCTCACATGGGCTCAAGTAACTCCCAAGGCAGTATGGGAAGATGCCCAGGTCAGAATGCAGGTATGCTCCGCAGGCTTTGCTGCATCCAAGGCGCACCTCTCTGAGGACTTGAAAGTCAACACGAAACAAAACCATCCTCCTCCTCCAAAATCCTCCCAAAACCCTAAAAATGCACTATGACTTGCAAGGTTCTTGGACTTTCAATTTCCATCCTGTTTATGGGAAAAGGCTATTCTTACTCATAAAGGAAAATCAAAGCTGATCCTTTTTAACATTACTAACCCCAAGAGCAGCTCTTTATATTCTTCAAAGCCTCTCCCCACTTGTATACATGCTTTTTCTCTTTGCCCAACATGTGCCACTTATCAGAATCTCTGGGAGACAAGTTTGCAGGAATGCCTGATTAAAATACCTGCAGAATTATTTTCAATACTGGCAGTATTCATATCTCCTCCTCATTGCATAGGGGAAAAAAAAAAAGATAAACCAGGCTTGAAAACACTTGCTTAAAACTTAAAAAGAATATACGAGCAAGCTGGGTTTCTCTTTAGAAGAAAAAGAAAGAAAAAAACCCATACAGCACCTGGCAGATTACAATAGCCACAGAAGCTGAAATTCAGTTTATCTCCAGAAAACTGCAAGGAAGGGATGTAGCAGAAGCTACTCCAGCTAGCTACTCTGGGCAGTGCCTGCCTTCAGCAGCGAGAAACACCCCTCTGCCTCAGCACAGAGGCTGCACTGAGCAGTGCCAGCTGCACTCCACAGAGGCACTACAGCCAACAGGGATGTGACACAGGGATGAACCGGTGGTCTAGATATTTAACAAGACAGACAAAAATAAGCATGTTTCTTTCCTTCCCCCCCACTATATATCAGTGTTACTGCAACCAAGTAACTTGGTGCTGTTTTACATATTCTCACTATTTTCCTCCCAAAGCATCAACGTATATGACATACATAAACAGATGTTCAAATAATCTCCAAGCATTAAATATTCCACAAAATATTGATATCTCCACAAAATATTGATAGGTCGTAGATCTTGTTCACCATGTTTTGATCCTGCAAGCTGAACATCTCACTGGGAAACCACATACCTATAGAAAAAAACCACACAACTCATTATTTGGTTCGTGACAAGATTAAGGACTTGAAATGCAGACATTAGTTTCTTGCTTCAGACTGTACCAATCCTGTAACAGCAGATCCCTGTTGTGAAATGAAAAAGAGTACAACTCAATATGCTATTCATGAATAATCCAATGTGGATACAGAGTTATTCAGCTACCATGCAATTAAGAATGAAAAAGAGAGGGTAACAGTGGTAAACACCCAGGGATATTTTGAATTTAATTGGGATTAGCATGTAATACTCTTACAGCCTTTTGAAGAGAGGCTACACAGTGGCATACTGAGAACATAGGCATTTGAAAGCCCCGAGCACCTCATTTAATGATCTTTCCAGCCAGTGTAAGTTGCTTTCAGCAGTGGGTTCATTTGCAGGGAGTTTAACCCAGCACTGCTGCGTGAAGCTGAACTCTGCTGGGGGGAGCAGACTCCAGCACCAAAGTACATTTTGCAGTTTCAGGGCAGGGGAGCTGAAGCATGTGAGGGTATTTCTGAAAGCCCATGACCTAATCACTTCTCTCACGCTCAGCTCCTCACACACAGAGATACTACATGTAACACCGGAGAGTGTTTGCCTTGAGGAGAAAAGCAGAAAAAGACACGTCTGGAGGGTTGCCAACATGATGGGGGAGGTGTGTACAATGCACCTACAAGGATTCTACTTGGAGAGCAGGTGTCATCGATATGCTTTCTGTGCACAGTTCTTCTAGGGGATAAATAAATAGGGGGGAGATAATCAATGACTATTTTCAACCTGTGTTTTGGGAAGATGAATAGGAAGAAATCAGGTGGCCCTTGATGATTTATCCTCTGCTCACAGAAGTATTAATACACAATAACTACCAGTGTTCTGGTACTGCCCAAGCTGTTTAAAAGGCAGCGGTGCAAATATCTGCAGCCTGTTTACAAGAGCAGAGCACCCACTGGCATCTCAGACAGTTGTGCTGCTCTTGCCTTGAAGAATGCCTCAGGGAAAGAAAAGGGCTGGTTCAGTCCTTATCAGCGTTATGGGCCCTGAAACATAACCAGCAGCTATCAAGCCCACAGGAGGCATCTTCGAGGCTCTCACAGGCCTAAGCAGAAGGCAAAAAACGAAGTACTATGAATTTTACCTTGCGAATTTCCACAGTCTGCTCACTTTTTGGTGAATGAGTCTACAGTAGGATAGTAGGGAAACTTGGGCACACGGGAGAATGAAAAGTAAGGAATGTCTTTGATATTTTTTCCCTTTCAACCTGCTTCAGATTTCTCCTTCACATCTTAAGTGTCAGAATGGTTTTATAAAAGCCGAAGTTTGCAGTAGGGCTCTCACTGCAAAGGCACTACTGTCCTTATGCAGTCTTTGAAGATTTTCTTCCAAGCTGTTCCCACCATGCGTCTCCTCAGTTACCAAACCCAGTGGGAATCAGTTGCACGTGTTGCCTCAAGTATTTCCACAACTGCACTGCTTTGTTTGTATGTGGTGGTAGTGGGGGAAATGGCTTTATTCTAAATATATCTCCCTCTTACATCTGGGTGAAGAAACATGGATGAGGTTATCCTTTTAAGTGCTGGTAACCGGGTCTAGTATATTTGTTATTGCTGCACCTCTGAGAAAACCGAATTAGGGACTGTTGTACTAAGTGTTGTTTTTCTCATGTAAGGACAATCTCTGCTCTGGTGAGCTTATACAAATCCACCTTCTGCCAACAACTTAGCAAAACACGGAGCACATATTCCGCTGACTTATGTCTGTAGCAGTCCCGCTGAAATCAGTGAGGTTGACCTACTTGTAAACGGAGCAGAATTTGATTCCTGTGTTTGTTTGTAAATGGCTATTGAAGAGGCTGACCAAGTCTGCATGGAAAAAAGATAACCCAGAGCATCAGAGGTAGCTTCTGCTTGGACTAAATTTCAGAGGGTTTGAGGACAGAACATGGGAACGGATGGATGAGTCCTTACAAAAACAGCAACCGGACTTAGCAGCTTTGCTTTGTTAACCTGAAAAATGCTCAGGGAACTTCCATGCTGGGAGAATTCATGTGATCTCACTATTACTTACTTCCCACTTTATAATTTTTCATTTGTGCATCTCACTTGAATAAAAGGAAACCAGTTGCACATAAATGACATACACCAGTACCACAGCAATGGCAAATTGAAAGCAAAAGGCAAAGGAAAAACCCAGTAAAAGGTTTTTAGCTACACAATGCAACCAGCAAGGCAGCACAGCCGGAGACACACTTCATCAGCCAGCCATTTGCAGCTGGCCTGAGCACCGAAGGCAGCACAGCAAGACCCAAGCACGTGCCCTGTACTGTAACAGGAGAGCATTAGTATTGGCCAAGCAACTTCTGGTTGCCACACATTTAACAGAGATGGGAGAAGTGAAGGGACTTAGCTCAGAGTCAAAGTAATTAAAGGTTTGGGATGATGACTAGGATTAAGATACCAACACTGCTGTGTATCTGTAAGCACCCAGGAATCCCAGGAGCAGCTGCAACAGTTGCTGAGTTGCTACCCCAGGTTCAGCAAGGACCTTCCTTGACAGCCTGCAAATACCACTCCACAGGGACAGGAAGGGAAAACACCTAGATGAAGCCCCAGCTTCATCTGGAGAATACTTCTGAAGCTTGCATCTCAGCTGCAAAAAGGGGTTTTTGGAGACTACAAGTTTTTAAAAGGCTGGAAAGTATAAGCACATAAGAATTGGAAAGACCCAGGACCTGCATTTGGAAACAGCTGGGAATAAAGCATCTCTTCAGCACCCTGCAGAAAGCAAGCCAGCCTGCTGCCAGAGCTGACGGAAGCTGTAGTTCTCACTCATTGACTAGCCAGTGTGGTGGGTTGAGAGACAGATAACATTATGTCTGCACCCTCATTTCAGAGGCAAAAATCTGGGCAAGAAAAAAGTATACTACCAGCAAGTAAGCAAATATAGAAATTATTTCAAAGCTCACTGAGAACAGAAGAGGAAAAGTCTGAGCACGGGCAAAGTAAAACATCTTAAAAATGAGCCTTCACACAGGGCTCTCCATCATTTCCAGGATGCTCTAAACCAAGCTGGCATGCTGTGGTATGAAGCCAGTTTTCACTGGCACACAGTAGCTCCTGGCTTTCAGTGATTTCCAAACTCGGCGAAAGCTAGGAGCCAGGAACCACTACCTCTCACAGACACTGTACCAGCATGCTTAATTTGGGAAAGGAAAATACAGTCTGGCACATTAGCCCTGAACAGCTGCCAAGCCCTGCTCTCATCTATGCGGTGCTGGAGCCGGCCAAAAAATTGGGGGGAAAAGTCCGACACCAAGTTGGATTCCCTCAGTAACAATCCCCCTTCCCAGCCACCTCAGTTTCAGCATGCTTACCTCCTTCTGAGCATTACAGGGAATCAGAGCTTATATTCAGAGCTAACAGGAACACCAAACCACAAGCAATCTGGGAGAAATCAGGAGCCTGGTAACGCAGCACCAAAGCGAGACTACAGAGGTGCTTGCACACCCTATAATGTTGAAATAACCCGTTCTGAAGATTGTGCTAGGGCTTGGTTCACCATCCTGCTCGATACCACTGGCAAGCATGACAAAAATCTTGCCTTCAAGGCTGCTCCACAGTGCACACTCCTGTGCCTAATCCAACTATAATTAAATAAACCTGATTTCAAATGGGAAAAATTCAAACCTATTAAGAAGAAACCTTCAGCTATTATATGGATTAAGGAGCATTTTGGAATTATTAATACATGTGTTATTAACAGATGTTAGGCCTAATCAGAAGAAAACCCCTCCGTGTTTGAGTAGTTTACTACAATCACCTGGATCTTTTCAGAAGTCTCAAAGTAAACAGATCTCCAGAAAGGAGCTTTATAAAAATAAATGTATGGTAACAAATGTGGAGAGAGCTGTATTTATTTACATTTTAAACCCTAGGAAGCATTGATGTCTTATTTCACAACATTCTCTACAAGCAGGAAGACTAAACCCAGCATTTTGGGTGGGCTTGTTTGGTTTGTAAGGGTTTTTTTTTAAAGAAATCATTTTGTAATTTAATCACTTGTTTCCAGGATACTGGGCTTTGAAGAAAATGTCAATTGTCATCAACTGACACTGCTGAAAATGGAATAAAATGTGTACTTGTTTGCAAGTACATACAGGATCTTCTGTTTGGCTTTGACCTGTACTAACCAGCAGTGTTTACCCTCAAAAAACATGCTCCAGAAAACAGAACCTAAGTACGCATGCAAATGTCTTTGCTTGCCACCTTTTGTTGCAAGTACTGGAAATAAAAGCTTGAAAGTTTTCTGCATTCACTGAAGGAAGTGCAAGAAGAAAGGACTCTGGTAACACACTGTAATGCAGGACAACAATACAGTGTGGAGACCACAGAGCATAATTTAAAGCTGTTCTATACATCCACAGTCTCATGAATTGCTTTTAGCAACAACTACAATTCCTATGCCGCATCCCTGGAAGAGTTCAAGGCCAGGCTGGATGGGACTTTATGCAAGTGGAAGGTGTCCCTGCCCATGGCAGGGCAGCTGGAACTAGATTATCTGTAAGATCCCTTCTAACCCCAAGTATTCTATGATTTTATGAAGGACACAAGTAATGATGGAGCACATTTGCTTCCATCACCTTCCAGCGTTCCCACTCAGTCATACCAGGCCATGGAGCAGCTGATGGGTATCTCTGTCCACTACATGGATACTGGCCACCCCAGGGAGTCAATCACCTCCACGCCTCTCACTTTCCTCCCAGACCTGAGTCACCCTGGAGTTTTCAAGCCCAGGAAGGAGCCCATCCTAGCTGCAATTTCAATGGGCAGTGGTGGAACCTGCAGCTGGGACCAGCTTAGAGGGTTTTCTCACGGAGATGAGCTCGTGTGTGCTGTCACCTCAACCCATTCATTCCTCAAACCAGGAAACAGCAGACAACATAAGGTGTCCTCCTGGTTCAAGTATTAAATACATTTCTTTTGAAATGTTCCTACCATTTATAATACTCAAGACACCATCACTCTCAGAAAAACTAACCAAAGCTCACAAGAGTTTGAAGATACCATCTTAGATTGAAAAAATAAAGGCCTATCTTGGATAGATAAACTATTGAGAAAGGTCTTAGGAAAAAAAAGCAAAGTTTTTCCAGTGAATCATGTAGGTAAGGGTGGTGCCTCATTTTTGAAGCTGTATTGATTTCTGATGCTTTCTTGCTTCCTCTTAGGTTCAATCAACTAAAAATTAACTGCTCAGAAGTGGAGGATAAATATAAAAAGATGAAGCCACTCATGGATGGGAAGCAAACCTGCTTGGAAAGCAGCAGCAAACACTCTGCTGATCCACTGCCCAAAATAACTTTGTTTTAAGTGTGTGAAAGAGTACAAAAACTACGTAAACAAGGCCCTGTTCTCACAAAGCCTTAATATTCTGGACTTACGTTGCTAGCTTTGTGACTTGAGGGAGTTGAGCAGCTGGTCTGTCACATAAGAATGACCCAGCCTCTTGGACACAGCATAGACTAAACAATGATAGCCCACTTTCAGAACCTGGCAGAAGTGTCCCAGCCTCACCCCATCCTCCTTTAACCACAGGCTCCCTCCTTGATCTCTTTATTTAACATTCGCCACCTGCTTACTGCTCACTGCCTAGAAACTGCCTTAATCTCTGGAGTCGCGAGAATGCTGTTTCTCTCACAACCCAGAAACCTTGGTTTTCTCAGAGAACAATGGAACCATCTCTTGCTCTTTCTCGTAATTTGTTTGAACAAACAATGCTTTCAAAAAGAAACAAAAGACACTTATATAACCAGAAGAACAAATAAAGACAAATTCCACTTGAACTGACCATCCCTAAGTGGACAAGTATCCTCTCTTAGAGTGCTAGTACTGCCCAGATGAAGGGGCTGAAGAGGTTTGTGAAATAATTGTGATGTCCTCACGGTACCCACCTTGCTCCTCCGCCTTAGGAGAAATAGTGAGTTTGTATTTAATTACTTAATATTTTAAAGCAGTAATACTGCTTCACGTATCTTTCCCCGTGGAATTCAGCTAGAGTCAGGTATTGATAGTGTCTAATGAAAAGCTTTGAGAGGAGTTCATGATCCGCTATCATTTTCAAACATGTTTTGGTAGAAAACACAGATGCACACAAACACAGCAAGGAAAACAAGCAGAAGAATATGTTAAAAGCCCCTGTTTTTCAGGAGTATCATCAGAAGTTAAAGTAACAGGAGGAGGAGATCTCCTTCTGTCCCGTAGCTTTCCGATATTGATCCCCTCTCCCCTCCTTGCTGGATGGTATAGAGAGAACCCATGCTCCTGTTTATGATGTGCTTCCACTCCAGCCCACTGGAGCTCAAGATATTTTATAGGCAGCCACCAAATAATCACGTAAAACATGGCAGACCCAGCTACTGGGTCACTTCAAACCAAGTTAATCTGAACAATGTGTGATGGGCCAGAGGAAAAAGAGCGGAGAGGGGAATACAGTTCCAACATTCACCCTGGGAAGTTGACTCTGAAATTAAACACAGCTCTTTCACTTGCTCTAGGAATTATGAGCCATGCTGGAATAAAACATGTCTCATCCCTGCTTTCCTTACAGGCATTTCCATGGATTGTCCTAGAACAGGATCTTCAGGGCCATACTTCATTATCAGCCTAAGCATCACCTTTTCTAAAGGGACCTTGGTCACGCCTGGGACCACTGGTAACCCACCCCAGAAATGAGCACAACAGGAGCTCACCGCTGGGCTGTCTCACTTGCAGATAGTGGAGACCCAGCTTTACACGGGTTGAATTTCATGCAACAAATCCTTGTTTCAGCTGCACCAATTCCCCATCCCCAGCAATGCCATGGAGAGGCATATTTTCTCATTTCAGTGTATGGACATTCTCTAGCTGCAGGGGACATTAAGCTTCCATACAGGCTATTTTAAGAAGTCAGCTCATCTTTTTTTTTTTTTTTTCAGTTCCTATATTTCACTATGAAATTCAACAAAACAAGACAATTTGTCATTAATCTGTCAATTCAGATAGACCCACTGAGCTAAGATAATGGCATATATTGAGTGGCACAAGACTTAAGAATTATGCTGAGCTGAGAATATGTTAAGCTGCCATGAGAAATCTGTGGTGTCTCAGCATGGTATCACATTGTAATTTTCATTCAAGGGAGACCCTGTCAATCAAGATGTATTAGAAATGATCTAAGGTTTCTGGTGTTGCAAAAAAAGCTCTCAAAGCACCAAATTTACGCCAACTCTTCAGTTCTAGTTTTCTCTATAAAAGAGATTATGTCAGTGGTTGGGATGTTCAGTGCTATCACAGCATAAACAAGTCAAGACACATAAGCAATAGCAAATTAAAAGATGCCCCACAATTGAAATGCAAATATTAGACCATGTTGGAAAACAAGCAGCAAGTCAACATGGAGTAAAGTGTTCAGGTCATACATGGCAAACTATAGGAAAGTGACAAACAAGCCTCACCTCTAAAGCAAAGCAAAACAAACGTATTTTTCCTTAAACAAGTCTTGGAGGACTTGTGAATAAAGGTTTTGTCTAAAAAAACCTGAAAGAATAAGTACCTATCTGCTGTTCTAAAAGAGAAGTGAAATCTCCAGATGTAGCTAATGGCAGCCCATGATGGGCACCAAATCCTCCTCCCTCCTCTGCTGCTCATGTGCAGCCCACAGAGGTCTCCCAAGTCTTCCAGCATCACCCGCCCCCTCACACCGCTCCCTCTCGCATTTTTTGGCTCAAGGCTCACCTGCCCCATGTTACTCCTATGACATGTTTGATCTGTGTACCCAAGTTGCCATGGAGTAGGACAAAACTTTGTAAATCTCCACTGTTCAAACGGATTCTCTCAAGATGTGTCATTTTAACGCATTTTCTCAGACTTCCTTTACATACTGTCTCTGCGCCCTTCCTCCCCTCCAGCCCGATCCCTCTTGCCAGTACTTTCAAGAATAGTATATGCAATGAGAAGCGAAATGCAGCAGCTGCTCTCTTGTTAAAATATTTACATTTTTCATTTCTGCTTTACAGATTGAACTAGTTACACTCTCTGACCCAATATTAAAAAAGATATAGAGCTGTATGTTTTATTTAATCTAAATAAACATGCAAAGAGTCCATGGCATTTGGAAGAGACAAACACAAGTGACAGGTTGGAAGATGGGACAAAAAGAATGTGCTGGCTATTTCTTTTTATAATATAATGCTGCTTTCCAATCCTTTCTTGGGAATGTTTATTTTGTGTTAACACCACAAATTATTTTAGCTGCACTGTAAATATTTCTATTAAATTTCCTAGTTTAGTTTAAATTTCATTAGTATCCCAAATACAGAAAAAATGGAAACCTTAAACAATCAACAAAATGCAGAGAATTTTTTCTGGGACGCTGGAAAGGCTCCTGTTTGGTACTAACCCCACTCCAACAGCCCAGTAGTGGTTTCAGTAACTTGCTCTTAAGTATAGTTAAAAAAATTCCCCCCAAAACACTATAAAGATGGAGTAAAATGTAACTAATGTGCATGCAAAGAGGTGCGTTTTCTGCAGTGGTAAGTACAGGAATGAAGACCTGCTTGGGTTTCAGCTGCATTAACACTACTTGAGCACAAAAAGTGAGTCCATATGGAAATAATCAGTTAAATGAACACTGAAGGCTTGGTCTGAACCTTCCTTCAGTAAAGCAGAAAAATATATTACTTTTCAACTGTACGAATGACCTTAGCTCTTTTTTTGTCTTTTCCAGTAGAAAACTCCCCCTGTTCATTAAAGCACCTCACATACAACAGAGGCCTTAAAAGGAGAAGTGGCTCTTGCCTACGAGCAAGATGGATATCTACCCTGCCCCTACCCCTACAGCCTTCTCAGCTCATGATCTGGGGAAAAGAAATTATTATTGCAGGTCTCCTCTTTCTCTCTTTAATTTTCCTCTTCGTTTATCTTTGCTTTTCACAGCATTAGGCTGAACTGAGGTTGGATAATATGTCAAATGAGAGCCGAGGTTAATACCTATCCATGGGTTTTAACTTCCTTTTCTAATTAGCAATTCTCTAAGAAATGGAGGGAAACAGGTCTTTAGGTGGACAGTTACTATTTCAGACTTTCACTGCTCTGTGGCAGAGACCCACAGATGTGCCCTTATCTAGCAAACAGCCAAGGCAACTGAGCATCCTCCCATTTCCTCCCCATGCTTGTCCTGGCCCTAGCTCTGCTAGCAGGGGCTGATGGACCCGAACACTGAAACTCTTGGCTTACATTTCCTTCCTATCCTGAGCATGCCACCTAGGTTTTAACTCCCAACAGCTGCAGTGTCCATATCTTATTTACTGAGCCAGAATTATATGTACCATATGAGGGAAGCAGGCTGTCACATGGGCATAAGGAGCTCTGCTTTACTTCGTTAGTTTTGCTCATTTCTGATGATCCATCTCCCAGGCAAGCCTTGCTTTTTCTTCTTCTCCAATTCACAGATGAAGATAGAAAGTCTGTATTCATCATTCCTATTGCAGAGACAGTTTTCTACCCCTGTTTTGAAGCCCAGGTTAGCGCAGCTAAAATACTGGACGGAGCAACGAAGAGGGCTGACCTGAGATGACAGCGATACGACCATGCACACTGGTGCTGGAGGAAATGCACAGCCCCCACCAATGCAGCACAGGCACATTTACAGCAGGGAATGATGGCTGGAGGAAACCTCATCAGGGCAGGAGGCAGGGACACCAGCAGGACGCAGAGGGGCAAACAACTCCTCTTTTCCCACCTTCTTGCTGGCACTGATGATGTTTATTTTACCAGATCCAGGTACTTCACAAAAGGGTGTAACAGCCTCTGAAACAAACTCTAACTCAGGTTATTTTCTTTATTTATTCAAACAGTGTCAGTGCTGAATTTATTTTCCACAGAAAGACTCAAGACTGTCAAGAACTGGCTGGTTCTTACATCAAAGAACCAAAAATCGCTTTGGTCCTTTCACAGACATCTCAGATTACTTCTAAAGGCAGAGGCGAACCCCACCCAGGTCTCGCTATTTAGCCTTCACTCAAGAACTGACTTGCCACAAAACTTCACTGGCTTGCAGCTCAGGAACCAGGCAGAGTCTTCCAGCAGCTTCTTTTTCCTTCCAGAGCCACAGCATACCTATCCTTGATACATTAAAAAAGAAGACATGCCAAAGCCTGATGTTTGACAAGGAAAAATGAGCTCTTGGTAATGCTGTCCCTTGAGACATTGCTGCTGGAGCCATGGTGGGACGTGCTGAACCCTCCCACCTCCCTCTGTGGTTTGAACAACGGACTGGAAAGCTGTGGCTCCTCAATCCCCCATGATAGGAGTCCCACGGGAGGACATGAGGGGTTCAGGTCAGCCACAAGCACATGACAGCATTCCTGTTGGGTTACCTGGGGCAGGTGATGTGACATTTATTTTGACTCAGTGCCTTCACACCACCTTCATGACAGCTACAGAACAGCTAGTATCTAATCAGGCACCAAGCCAACTGATACTGAATTACATAATTCAGCTTTTCTTATGTTTTTTTTTGGTTGGTTTTTAAAAAAACATTTTAAATAAAAGTCTTGAGAGTCTTCACTCTTTGTGAAGCCATCACAAGCCAAAAATAGTAAGAAGGAGAGGCGTCCACACAGTATAGATCTAACTGTCCATCAGACTTGGCCACTGTTTAATACTGCACGTCACCCTTGTCTTTCCAGTCACGCCTCACAAAAGCCTCCCACAAGAAATGACTTCTCTGGACTGCCAAAAGGCTTAAGAAGAGCAGAAAGCTCCTCCCTGAAGAGAGCCTGAGGCTGAGGGCTGGTATGCAGCTAAAGGAAGATGCCCTGACAAAAGTCCTCCCTGTCATTGCCAGGACATGCCACCTACCACACCTCTTCTGGAGCTGGGTGTGTATTATTCACAGGACATTTTGCAGGTGCCATGACCCCTGCACCTTCCCTGTCCCTAATGCATTTTTAGTGTTTTCAGACCTCTGACTCCACTATTCCAGTGTGGTTCCTGGTCTAAAGGGCTCTGAAAGAATTAATCAGCATGAAAAATATCTTTCTAAGGAAGAGAAGCTCTCCTGTAGGCACTCGAGAGCCTCCTGTTTCAGCTGGTGCAGTAAGGTAATCCACATCTTCCCCTTCAGTTTAACTAAAACTCTTAAACAATTCTATTTAACTAATAAAGCCATATTTCATAATCTGCCTACTGCTGGGTTCCAAAGCTAAGGCATAACATAAACATCGAGTAGATTTTTTTCCCCCTTTTCTCAAACATTTCTCAGGCATTTCTTTGAGGGATCTTTAAAAGAGGCTATTTAGACTCAAGGAAGTGAAAGTACATGTTTTTAAAAAGTAGATTATTGCAGATACACAGAAGAACAGAGAAGAGTTTGCAGACGTGGTTTGAGAGAAACTCCTCCATCCCCCAAACCCAGCGGTCTTCAAACTGCAAGTGCACACTCACTGCTGAAGAATGTGTGAAGCAGCAAGTGGACAAGAACTAGAGCTAAGCTTTTCACCTCCTACAACCATAATTTCAGGCAGCTGAATCTGTGATGAGCTTAAACAGCAGAGCTAGATACAGGTTTTCAGTCTACATCTGTCTTTACTCGAAAATGAAAATGCACTTATATGCTCGTTCATGTAAATGTTTCGGGGCACCTATTTTATGAAAGGATCTGCTGTTATTACACCATATATCTCTCCATTTACAAGAAACTATAAAAAAAAAACCCACTTATTTTTTCCTTCTATTTCTAAAAGGTATGCCTAAAGAGTTTCATCATTTTACCTTAGACCACCAAAGGAAGTTCCTTTGGTGGCACTACATTTAAAAAATCTGGTGGCCTTCCTCACCTGCAAACCATCACTGCAAAGACATTTGAGATAACAGAAAAACTGCTCTCCTCATTTGGAATTTTAGGCTTAAAAAGTCAGAGATCATCTGAAAATACTTAAGCTCCAATTAAATTTAGTAGTGAAATCTTCAAGCTATTAAGTGAGCTTTAGTATGAACTTCAGATGTTTTCAGGCACTGTGAGGTTTTCCTTGAGCAGAAAATGTGAAAAGAAATACCGAGTTAATCCTACACTGGTTGGTTTATCCCCGTTTTCCAGCACAAGCATGCCTGCTGGCAGATGCTGGCAGGAAGCAAACTATAGACCAGAGGTTAAAACCATTACAAGGAGAGAGCATTGCTATAGAAAAAAAAACCCATGAAGACAGTAACTAGAGGAAAGAGTTTTCCAACCCATGATTTCTCCCTGCTCTTTTATATAGTTAATGTATCAGTTTGGGTTCTTTTACCCCTATTTCCTTTCTGGCAATTCAGCTGACAGTGCTGATTATGAGGTTCAGGTCCCCAGAGGTGGCAGTGTTGCAGTGACAGCTGATGACCCAGCATCAGCAACTGTTTCAGAATGGAAGTGAATCCCAGGAGTTTTTTGTGTAATAGCCCTCCCTCCTCCTGCAGATTGCCTCCCTCATCTTTTCAAGGACTGTTCAAAATGCCTTGTCTACCCATCTGCAAGGGGAAGTGGCATGGGCTGTGTAGGCAGCCTCACCTATAGTGACTCAAAAGCTAGGAACTTTAACAGAGAGGACATGGCTGGGAGGAATAACACCCCAAACCCAAATAACTCCAAGCACACTTGACATCACAGGGGAGTAATTATGAAGGGAAAAGAATCAGAAACGAGCAAAGGCAATATAAGCACAGTGGTTATTTCCTGTTCACTTACTTCTTAAGGTTTTCTTCTTCATGTGTAAATTGACCCCATCTGTTTTTTTCATTCAACCTCTGAAGGGAGGATATGGGCCACAGTTTAATAACAGAGATCCCACAGGACTTGGCAATCCAGCATTATCTCAATACATGGTTCCAAAACAGAGAAGAAGTGAAACCACTCAAAACACCGTAAGAGTACCACATGACAAGCAATCACCATTTGCAGAGACCTGTAGGATAAGAGTGAACTGACAGCAGAACAGAGAATAAAACTAATATAATCCAAGATTAAACACTGAAAAAAGAGAGTACACTGAAAACCAGTTCCAGCATGGCTGCAAGCAGCAAGAGGACTATCCCACTGCTACTCGTGACATGAATTTTGATGGTAACCATGGAGCACTAGCAACATTGTGAGAAAGTCACAGACCAAGGATACTGTATTCTAGAAAAAGTCTCTCTAGGTAATTCTTTTTAAATCTCTTCAGATTAAACACTACGCAAAATGAAAAGTGTAACAATCTCTCAGCAACTCTGCAACATAATGTTCTAAATGCTGCCAGGTCTCCTCTAAGGAGTGCTATTGAAGCCACTTGAGTCCTTGCCTGACTGAGGTGGCCATACTCCTTCTTCTAACAAAGACATGCATTTCTTCACAGGAATCCATCTTAAAATCTACTTTTACACCAGTCAGCTTTGGGTACAATCTTTCAGAGTTAAAGACTGACGATATCACTTCTTAACAGCTATGTGCATACTGACTGAAGCCTTCTGTGTGGACAAAATAATCCTTCTGTGTTATTTGCTTTTTAGTGCTTTTAATACAGATTTTGAAGGTTGTGGCCTTGCTTTAGATGCAAGTGTTATTCAGAACTTATTTATAATAGCCTCTTCCTTAAAATAAAAAAAAAGTTGTCATTCATATTTCTCCCACACACCTTGGGACTAAGGTAACCAGCCCTCCACATTACCCTGGTGCTCCAATTTGGGGTTACAGTCATAAAGCACAAAGTAATTTATTGCCTTAGGATACCCTCTGAAAGGTACCCAGCTCTGAAAATGGGCTCAAAAAAAAGGGACCTTTCATCACCAGGTTCATAATAGAAACATTTGAAAGAAAAGGAGGAATAAAATAGAAAACACATGCACAACGCAGATGTTGTAGGAAAAATCTGTTTGTTGCTAACACACTGGTGAAATTGGTCAAGACCATCACGTCTGGTCTGAAGCACAGTTCTCACAAACACGGCCACAAGCAAAGGCAAGGATCAGGGAGACGGGAGGAAAGGTATAAGGCCTTCATCCCTTTATCCATGCTGACCACCGTGGAATATACCCTCATACTTCATGAGAGGCTGAGGTGCCAACACATACCCCCCTAGAGATCTGTGACCCTTCTTGACTGAGCGTGAGACACGGGCATGTGCTCAAAACAACTCGGCACCAGCTCCTTGGGAAAGCTGTTCCTATCCTACTGCATCCATCTGCTTCGGGACACAAGCACAAATCCCATTGCAGTTTTTTTTCTGAGAAAACAAGAGACCTCATAAAAAAATAGGACAGGAAAAAACCCCACAAAGCAGATGCCTTTTCATTAGATTCCAAAACCCCCCAGATATTAGAAAAACTTTAGTGAACATAGATGGAAACTGTATTTTTGGAAACACAAAATTCAAGCATGTGTAAATTGAGAACAGCCAAGCACTGTCCACCCTGCAGAAAAATGCCTCCAGAGCATTCCCTCTCAGCCCTGCAGTTAGAAACAAATCATTTTGCTATACAGGCAATCAAGTTCTAAGTAGAAATTCTTGCTTTTCAATTTTCATAGCAAAGTCAATGGCGAGTTCTACAAAACAAAAAACCCATAGTAGCTCAGTCCAGTGAGACTTGTATGTGACCATAAAATTTATAGAGATGAAATTATAATAATCTTGGGGTACTTTCTGGGAGCAATTGTTGGATGCAGCTAGTTATAAAATAAATATAGAAAAATCAAGTCTGAGAAAGCTTTGGATATGTTGTATTTTCCATGGAAATGCATGTAATAACGTGGTACACTGAAATGGAAGAGTGGGAAAAATCCGCAGTTGCCAAGGACGAAGCAGCATGAACAAATAATTCATTTTCCTCTAAACTTCACTTATGAAAGAAAGTGCTCTAGGGATCCTCAGAGGTAAAAGCCACTACATAACAACTCAATAAAAGAAAGGCAATGTTATACAGAGCAAATCTCTATTAAGATTAATTACAAAACACTGTGAAACAATAAACTTTCCTTTGCCGTGCTCAGTTGCCATTTTCTTTTAAAACCTCATGACCTTCTCACTGTGTCCTTGAGTTGTACCATTAGTTATACACAATATATTGTGAACTAAAATGAACAATGATCATCCATGCCCAAACTTTATACATAGATTTAAAAAAACACTGGCAAATGGGCTATTAGAAATGGATGCACCGTATTGATTCCCCCTTAAAGCAATTTACAGTTAGACAGCACTATTCGCTCAGTAGCTTTAGAACAAAAATTGCTTGTATTTATCTTGTTGGCAAGGAGAAAACACATCAATGCATTAGACCTGAGATCTGTATCTTGTTAAAACAGTGCTAAAAGACAGTCCACTGTACCTAGCACAGACCTGTGCATGTGCTAATGTGACAATACTTTAATATATGAAGATTATCAAAAGAAAGAAATATTTTGCCATGCGACTGCATTTCCAAGTATTTCCCTATATTTTTCATTCCTCAGTGAGCCTTCAAGACAAGTAATTACAGAAAACACTTTCACTGCAAGATGTCTGGAGGTTTAATAGTGCATTTAATCAAGACAAAAATGTCTTTATATATTATACTTTAGCTGATGGTCCCAAGAGGAAAAAGCGCATATTAGAGGGAAAAACAACTACAGAGGCCAGGAGAGGAAGGAATAGGTATCTTGATGGACCAAAGAGTGCATAAATCAAAAAAGGAAGTCAATGTGACTAGTTCCTTACAGTACTGTGGTTCAGGATAAGTTCCCTAACATGCCTTCTTCCATCACAGGCCTCCTCTTAGACATCTTTTTCCAGGTCCATTGTTGTAATTATTAGAAAAATGCAGGAGTATTGCATTTTGCTTAAGTCAGTGAGAATACCACACAGTCCACATTGCACTGGTCAGTGTTTTATTACAGATACACAGAGGTTCTCATTGGCACATCTAATCAAGTCACACTTAATGGCTTCAAAATCTGCCCACCCTCACCTGACATGACTTTGGGTACACACCTTTCCACTTTTACAAACAGCCTTCCTCAAAAACCCTGAGACTAGCTGAGTTGGTTTGACCATGGTGCTACTAACACCAAGGATTTGGATTTGATCCCTGTGTGGGCCATTCGCTGAAGAGTTGAACTTGATGATCCTTATGGCTGCTTCCAACTCAGAATTTTCTACGATTATGTGAAAAACATGCCTCCCAGAAAGTCAAATAGCGATCAAAATAAGTCATCATGGACAAAAGAGAGACTGAGGGAAAGGCTTACTTTTGCTGCTTTGGAGTAAGATTAAACACGGTAATCACTATCCCTACTGACTGCTAATGTCCTTTAACTCAGCTAAGCACTGAACCACAAGGTTAAAAACAAGAAGGGATGCCACTGATGACATCATAACATTACGTAAGATGACCTGAGACTGTTCCTTCTGTATCACCAACCACTGCTCCATGCCCAAGCACCTAACATTAAGAGTCGAGCTACATTTGTTCCACCTCAACACACGATGTCACAACACGATGACACCCTGATCTTGACCTGCATTCCTCTGCTGGTCATGTTTGGAAACCTCTTATTTGTGAGTGAATGCCATCTTTCTCTCATACTTGTTACCATCAGGAGAGTATTTCCAGCTCAGGTAAACAATTTTCTCATTCTGATAAATCCACACAACAGATGTACTGATTCAGGGATAGAACTGTGAAAAAGCAATCTCATGTCTGTCTGTAAGGAAGGAGAGCTTTGAGACTAGAGGATACCAATGCCTCCACATATTCCTGCAGTAATAAATTAGTCCTTATTCACTTAACACTAATTATTTTGTTCTTGATGAACTTAGCAGATACCATCAGTGTTGAAATGTCTAGAACAAGTTCAAGAGTTGATGTCCTTGTAATTAACTGATCAGCCACAGTATGAACGGAAAGCTCCTGATAACCACAGACCACTGCCCTTTTTCGACAGTTTATGGGAATGCATTCTAGAGAAACAAGGACTTATCTCCAAAGAGCCTAGGGAGACAAGGGAAACCACAGAAATCTTACAGCCCCAAAACTCTGGCAAAAATAGTGAGGCCTTCTCCAAGGGGTGTTTATCTGACATTTGCCATTTTGGAGAACACTAGTAGGCACCTCAGGCAGGCCTCCTGCGCCAAAGCAAGGGAAAGCATCTGTGACCTCCGAAGAAGAGTAATTTTTGTCACATGGAGATCACGTACATACAGAAACACTTCCAGTGACCAAACTTAACTGGCATGTACTGGAGATTGGAATCAGGACACAGAACAATAACAAAAACCCTGCAGCTGCCTCGACGTCATGTGTTTGGATTGCACAAGTCATCGATAGCATTCTTCTACTAGCGTTCTACAAAACAGCCTTTTCTGTCATTGATGGCTGAATGTGATTGCCTCCCACCTCTTATCAAGGGGCATCATGCCTCCAGACACACCTGAGCCTGAATGCTCCATGCAGCCTTGTTCTGGCTTTTGGGTACCCATAAGTACATATGTTAACAGGTAAAACACACCACTGCACTGCACACCTTGTCCAGCAGATCAGATTTTACTCCCATATTCACCACATAAACATCTCATCAGTTACATATAAATGCCATGACTATAGGATAGGCAAGGTGTTTGTGTGCTTCGGCTGCTTAAAGGAGAAAAAGGAAGCTTTTGGAACAGGCACCAAGCAGAGACGTACAAAAACTGAGTAACATTCATCTGAAAAACAAAACAGAGCTTCAAATCTCACTTCAGGCTTTTTATTGGCTTCTGGAGCTATATTAGTTACATCTTTATCAAATGTTCTAAGAAAAAAGTTGCTACAAAGACTATGTCACAGATGTCTTTTTTCCTTAAAGTAAATACTCATTAATATTCTGGAGATGGCTGATTTACAAAGGCCTGATCCCAAAAGTCACACCCATGCACTGACTTGCTTTCTTCAAATCAGTGTGAGAGGAAGTTATTCAAAGCCTCTCCAGAAAAGCCTTAAGAAACAGCTGTATTTTGCACTTTTAACTGTTCTTTAAGAATTTACAGGCCGGACAGTGTTAGGTAATAACCAGATAATACTTCCATGACACGCTCCATTTCTATCTTATTGAAAGGGAAGCTAATTGCATGACTAAAGCTCAGTTTTCAGTGAATACAGCTTTAGCACAGATGCTTTGGTGCTGCCAAAATCCACATTAACTGCATCCTTAGCTATTATCACCATTAACTGAATGGATCTGTGGTTTGCCAAATCTGTACAGGCAAAACTCAGGGTCTCCTTCCAATTCCCATAAGTTCCTAGATGTCAAACAGGACATTCTCTCTGAATCAGAACTTCTGGTTCTTCAAGGCATTTACTGAATTCTGCAAACTAGACAGTGGCAATTTGCTCAGCTCCTCTGAGCGATTAATGCTCATTCAAAAATGAGCAGAGACGTGAACAAGCGGCATAAGGACTCTCCTGGAGATATTTTTTTTAGTGGGTGGAAGGTGGACATTTTCATCCAAGAGGCTTTAGCTTAAAAGGGCATCATGATCATCTTAAAAATGGTTTCCTGGAGCTCCAGCCAGTGCACGCTAAAAGGCAAAGAGCACAGAAACAACAGCAGTGTCTTCTGCCCATCTGAATACGGCTGCCAAGAGGAAAACTGAAACTGGTTCCTGGGAATATCACTAACTTGAAGGAGCAGCTTTACAAAACCATTTATGGCAGCTATGAGAAGCATCTAGGGGTCAGAAGGCTGCACTAGCCAGCACCAGCAGATCAGCAGGAATCACATTCAAGCAGCTGAAGAACTGCAGATTAATAGCCTCAAAGCCACTCAGCAGTGTCCTGGTTTACTGTAAAACATCTTAAAATGGAAAAATTGTTTCAAAGGCTCCACAGATCAGCAGAATGAGAAAAGCACAATCCTATAAACCACACAGATACCAGACTGGTGGTGGACAACTTCATAAGACAATTCACATATTTGGAGTCAGATTCCTTTTTAAAACCCAAAATCTCGTTCAAAACGCTAAGGATTGTTGTACTGGACAACGGTCTGGGATGGACAACTAGCCCAAGTGCTTTTCTCAGAAGTTGCTAAAAAGGTGAAAGGAAATCCTCTGAAATTTGCCATCAAGTTCTACCATTCCTCAAAATCTTTGCTTTGATCATCCATTTCCTGCTGTCAAGTCACCCTGTTGTATGCTACTCTGATGTCCAGTACGTCACTTAAGAGAAGGAAACTGCCTGCGTTTGAATAAACTACCATGCTAAAACTGGGTTGGCAATACTCAGTGAGAAGAACAGGCCACGCCAATTTTCTTCAGTACTGGCTTCATGTCCAAGGATGCGTCTGTTTCTTTTCTCCTTCAAAGCCTATACCATTTAAATCCTGATTTTAACCCGTGCAGAACTCAAGAAAATCAAGCTCAGAGTGTCTCAGGACTGTAAAAGCCTTCTGGTCATTTGAACCGTAACTCTCTCCACCTTGTCCCTCCTCCAGTAATATCGGCAGCAAAGGAAAGCAGCCAGGACAGCAGGGAAGAACTAAAAATACCTTTCATGACATTTTTTATCATTCCATCAACCTGCCACTAAAATAAATTCTGAAACAAGGGGATGCAGTTGTATTTAAGGGCACTTGATAGATATTTCATCTACAGATTTCCCCTGCTTGCTCTCTGAACCCATTAAAACACTGTGGTAAGGAGCTCAAGGGTTTTAAAAAATTCTAAGTAAAACTTGACACAGCTGTCAAATAGGACATACAACACAAAGTACTGCTGCAGTACATGATATTTATGCGGTATTTATGAAAAAATATAAATACCACATAATACTATTTTATTAATAGAACTCTATTCTATTAATTTAGAATACATTGTTATTAATATTATCGTTTGCATGAAAAACACCTAAATAAAGGATGCTATTCATTCTAACAAAAGCTAGGGAGCTCTTAGTAGTCACAATATGGTATTACAGTTGAACTCTTTTATGAAAAAGCAAAGAAAGGAAAGCTAAAGGCATTGGTGGATGCTTTGAAAAGGGAATGCATGGGCCCATCTCTCGACCCCCTTTGGCAGGAAGAAACTCATCATGGACAAAGGGCCATGCCTCAAGCAGTTAAATGTCCTGCAAACATTCAGGCTCCAGCTCACTTGCAGTGGGATTCCTTGCATGCTTAAAGCAAAGGCAGCGTGTAAATGTTTGAAGAATGCCCCTTTGCTAACTGTAAGAGCACCAGGTATTTGTTATTGCCTTGGACAACCTGGGAACTCTCAAAGAGATGCTACATTCCTATTCACAGAGGTATTCAGCAGAACTTGGATCCCACAGCAAGGTAGACAGTTTCAAAGGAAGAAGATCAAGGGAACAGACCTGTTAATGAAATGCTAGAATTCACATCTTTTGCTCTTTCACTTCAGAGCCTGTCACCCGAGCCTCTTTCAGCCTCAAAAGTCTCTGACAATACATAGTTATGTTTTGGAAACTCAGAACAGTGGAAAAGTATAGTTTCCAAATACTGTCTTTAAAAATATTGTGTAGTTTTTCTTCCTCTAGTCACAATGACAGAGCAAAGAAGAAAATAAATTTAAAAGGGATTGTTTGGGGCTTTTCTAAGTACATTCCCTTGTTTAGGAGTAGAAGATAATGACTTCTGCTTTGTTGCAGAGCAATTACAGAAATCCTTCTATTTACCTAGTATCTTTTATCCTGAGAGATCCAAGGGGTATTTATGAACCATAGGCCAGAATTTTTAGCTCAGGAATGTGTGTAACTGCAAACAAACACTTTCTGGGCTTGCTCAATTCAAACATTTTCGTGTAAGAGAATCCAGCTATGTGTTCCATTTAATCTCCTTTTAAGCAAACAAACAAGAAAACATCCTATTTGCAAAACTGATTTGTAGAAAAATATTCATGTGTATTTAGGAAAATACTGAAAAACTTACACTATGAAAAAACAGACTCTGGTAAAATTACAAATTCAAGTGTTGTCCTGTTTCAGATTCCATAATAACTACATTTAATTACACCTGTGCATACCAATTTACCTTCTCAGAAATAGTTTTATTGCCACAGTACAAGAGTATCTCCCAGGCAACTCACCTGGGGGAGTGGTGACAACTGCTGTTTAATCAGTACAGTAATTAACTTAAGTTCTGCTTAATGGCTGAACATTCAACCCATGGCATGGACTGGAGTGATGTTTAACTCCAGGGATGCAGCAAAGGCGAAAGTTTAAATCACAATCTTGTTTCAGAAGAAAGTCTGATGAAGGTTAAATAAAATAGGAAGATTAAATAAAAGAAGTATCAGATACCAACACAATTTCAGTACAGCTCGTTTCCAGGATTTTTTTTTTTTTTAGTAAGTCTGGTCCTCTTGGCCAAATACAGTAACACAATTCCCAAAGTCAGCTTCCTAAGGGAGAGCTGAGGGCGGGAGGTAGAAGGAATCTTCCTCCCACTGCAAAACTGTTTTACATCCGATGGCTGAAGGAGCTTTCTGCAGCCACACTGCTCCAGCGAGCTTGGGGCACAACAGGAAAAACCTTCCAAATGCTTCCAGATGCACTGTGAATAAAGTGAAAAACCCACCAAGCCTTCTACCCAATTCCTGAGCAACTGAGTCTCCTGGAGAGGTCAAGAACTGGCTGTGGTCTGGGAAATGCAGCTCTCCAGCTCTTCTGGGAAGTATCAGGGCTTCTTATCCAAGCTGTGAATCACAATATAACTGTTGCTGATGAGGAGGGGAAGGGCAATACCTCTCTGAAAGCTTTATGGCCCCTGTTATACTCTGCAAAAGAAAGGCAGAGAGCCAACCAGGCATTTAACATCCGGCAGTGGACATGGATTTGATTGAAATTCTGATTTGGGGCTTGATAGCTTTGCCAGGGACCGAAATCGGGCCTTTTGAGTGTGATGAGAATCCAAGCTGTACTGCGTCATTCTTACCTTTTCTTGAGTAACGCTTGAATCATTGCTGTCCTACAGTTAGAAGTCAAATCAGACCCTCTTTCTTAATACAGAATACATTGTTATTAATATTATCGTTTGCATGAAAAACACCTAAATAAAGGATGCTATTCATTCTAACAAAAGCTAGGGAGCTCTTAGTAGTCACAATACAGTATTGGAGTTGAACTCTCAAGCGATCTGGTTTTTTCTATTCTGTGATATCTGGTGTTACCTGATTTTTTGACTATGAATCACAGCAACAAAGTAATGCTAAACCTCTGCTATTCAGACGACAGGGCAGAAGATACAATTCAGGTTACTTTAAGTGGACGTGATTCACTAATTTTTAGAAGCATATGAATAGCTCTCCATGTTATGTCTGTGCCATATATAAAATTCATTAACTTTACCACCTTTCTTTTGTGTAAGTGATTTTTCAAGCCTTCCTCCTGAATGAAAAGTGAGGATCAAACCAATTTGTATCCTCTGAAAGCAAATGCACTCAAGTCCCAAACAGATGTTAAAGTGCCTACTGCATGTAAAAGGCATGCAAGGCACAAGTATGTTAGGGGGAAAAAAAATGTTGGTGCATTAGTAATGGGTCTGTAGCATTTCTTCTCTTTTCTTTCCAGTCAAAAATGCCTTGTGAAAACACCCTGCTGCTAAAAACATCTGATTATGTGGTATCAGCTGTCTTAGGGCCACGTTCAAAACATAAGAAGCTGCCTTCCCAAGTGCCATGGAATACATACGAGAGTATATGGGTTTTAATCAGTGGGGCTGCTTTAATGCAAAGCTTCACACACAGACACACACTGCTCTTCTACTACTACACCACCACCCACATATTGAGCTCTCCAGAAGAATGTGCTCACCATTAAACAGACAGCTTTCCACTTTCCTAATCTGCTTTGACTTTTCAGAGTGATCTGGCCACACATGAAGTCACTGTGACCCATTGGTTTACATTCAGACCTTCGCTTACACCTCTTCCGTCGAGGACAGCGCTTGCAGGATGCAAACACACGTAATATAAATACAGGGCAGGAGAGCCCAGGGGCTCCTTCTGGAGAGAGACTCTTCTCCGTGGAGGCTGTGGACATTGCCATTTACCACTTTGTCCTTATGCCACCACATCATCCAAAGGGAACGCTGGGTCCCACCTCTGCTGTTCCTACAGGCGATCCCAGAGCTGAAACCTTGGTGGCGAGGGCTGCTGCTGCAGAAAACTGTCTCAACTTGAAGCTCTTCAGAGAGGGCAGGCAGTAGTTACACCAATCAAGGAGTTCAAGGCAGAGGACGGGAACATGTTCCAGTTTTCAGTATAAACACAAGGAGCTCTGCTCAGCCAAGCTGAAGTTTTTTGGTCTCCTTTGCAAAGCTCACAGAGGTGTTCCACATGGCGGAACAGAACAACAGGGTTGTTTAGCACCCCGGGCAAAGAGTAAATGTTTATTAACTGAGAGAAAATATTCCTGCTCAGACATGGCCTGGCACGCACAGCTCTGATGAAAAGTCTCTCCAGCCATCTACATTAATCAGACTGAGCTCTTCCTTAAGACTAAAAGAAGCGTCTGCTCTACACTTTCATCATAGCTTTTACTCTCTTTTTTCTTTCTTTTTTAAACTAATATAAAAGTTTTTCCATTTTAGTTTTAATTAATCCATCACTTCTACCTGTAGTCATTTGCTGGGTACATAATGGATTCAATATAAAAAGGGTCTGTTCAAACATCTCCTTAAAATTTCATATTTAAACTTCCATCCCTTCTTCCATCTCTTAAAGAGACTTGAAAATACACTAATTTACTTTAAAGGCTCCAAGAAAACATGTATGTGAAACAAATCTGAGATGAGTTTAACATCCCAAAGCTTTAGCAATGTGCAGGTAAAGTAGAATGAATGTTAGGTGTCTGTGTGCAAAAGGAGCAGAGATTTCAGGAGCAGAATGCGTTGCAGAAACATTTCATTTTAAAACTAAGTACAGAAACGGTTAAAAAGTTCTCCTGAAGTGAACAGTCAAAGCTGCATTCTCCACTGGTACCGGGGCCACAGCACACACACAGTTTCACAGTGAAAATAATTTAAATTTCTTTCCCAAGCAGTATCCCTTATTTGTACTTCCTCTCTGCAGTACGGGATTGCAATGTCCCTCCCACATGGGCTAAGTGCAACCACTGAATTTGGATGAGTAATGACCAGCTGGGCTGAAATGTCTCCAGTAAAATGTTCCTCCACCACAAAGTATGAAACCTTTTTTGTTTTCTGGCTTTTAGTTCAGACTACAAAGTCTACAGATTCAAGAAACCACCCTATGTCTAAGCCAAAGGTTTGGTCTACGGAACGTTCATGCTTGCTTGGTAACGCAAACAGAGCACACTATCACCTGCAAGGGCCTAAATCACACAAACACGGTGACATGAACGAACAACACACCTTAAAAAAAAACCAGCTGAAATATAAAGCACGATAAATTACCTGTACAAAAGAGGAATCAGCCTCTCAGTAATTCCTCTCAGTAATACTCTAGGTCCTAATTGCATTATAATGATCTTGCCAGGGAGCAAGTTACCCATCAGATCTGCCGCCTCAGCACAAGAGGACAGATGCTTCTACCACAACATGCAGGTTTTCCTGAGGAAAGTAGGAAAAGCCAGTAACTATCCCAGGCAACTTAAAGTGTCTATCCTGAGTTCATTGTCTCCCATTCATAAAAGGTAAGGTTACAGCAATTTTCTTCACAAGTAGTCTTAGAGGGACTCTGTGACCCCAGGGCAGACATTCTGAAAACCCTAAAGATAACTCCTGGATAGAGAAGCAGTGCTACCATGAGATATGTCTAACAGAACCCATATTCCACACCAACTGCCCATGGGACAGCACTTTAAAATCCAAACACCAAAAGGACCCTCCTCCCCAAAACACCTTGCTCTCCCACATGAGGGATGAGACAACCCAAGCAGAACACGGATCTTTCCTCTCCCCACCTCTGAGTGCACCTCTGAGTGTCTTCTACGGAATGGATTCCATGGGCAGTGTTGGCCGTGGGCTTTTAACTGTATGCAGGCAAACACCAATCTGAAATGTGGGAAGCAACCCAGAAATCTCTCCCTAAAGACAAATGCATGGAATTCAACCATGTTATCAATAAGAACTTGGAGACTTCCCAATAACAGGTTAGGACAGCCTTGACATATCTGATGCTTCAGCAGGAGCCCTGTGGGAATGACTCGCATCAGCCTGTGCAGCTGGCAAGCATCCAACAACTTCTACACAGAAGATCAGGAGAGTCCCAAGAACTCAGAGGGACAGCAAAGAATGATTAACAACTTCAAAATCAGAGCAATTTTTCCCTTTTACAAGCGTGGGACAGAAGACCTGTAAAGGCCAAGCAGCCAAAACACATTTGCAACTGTCCTGTAGCTCTGCAGCTGTAACCTTCTGCCCCTCTCCTGGAAGAAGTGAAATACCTTAAATCCTATACTTAGGGGATGTGTGGAATCCTACATGCATTCCAAACTGCTAGCACACACAATCCCATGCACCAGTGAGACTCACAAATGACTTTTCTACCAAACGAAGGCTGCAAACACGAATCCACTGCAAACATGAGTCATGCGATGACAGGATCAAGAAGTTCCTCCATGCTGCCACTCCCCAGAAATTTATATAAAAGCGGGCTCTCTACAACATCACCTGCCCAATCTCAGTTCAGCTCTAAATGTTCTACTATCTATAGAATAATTTCTGGTATTAAACTGCTATGGCAGGGCGCTTTGTATCCCTGCATGTTTGTATCACTGCAAGTCTGAAAGTTGATTGATCAACCTTCTCAAATTGGCCTTAGGGAAACAATTGTTCTCTCTCACTATTTATTGATTTTTTTAATTTTTTTTTTTACATTTCATTACAGCCAAGACCTAGATTTTGAACCCAGTCCCCAAACAAAACAACATACCTTCTCTTTTGGAAGGTGAAAAGTAAAGATAACCTTTCAGCTGAAATGCAGTAAGATCCACCTTCACATTAGTGATTTGTCCCTCAGTTCTGCACTCTCTGTTTGCACAGCAGGATCAAATCAGGCTAACAGGCTGCACTAGGGTCGCTACCAACCTTATCTTCTGTTTGTAATCCCACGTATCTTTAAGAGGCAGGAACAACTTTGGAGAGAGTAATTGTGAACAGCCCATGAGCTTAAGTGAGTGAGCTCTGGCACGGGCCCTTCAATTCATTGCACTTCCACCTGTGAGGTACAGAGAAACACCTCTTTTTCTCAACTCTATAATTTCAACAGAGATGCAACTGCACAGGAAGCATCTGCTTTCCCCTCAGTGAGTGGTAGAGCTGCAAATAAACATGTTATACGCTGCTCCTACTTATTTAACCTAGCAGTTCTCATTATGTTTTCAAGAAAAAATAATACAACTGGATAAAAAAAAAAAAGCAAAGGCTGTGATTTTTTTTCCCCTCACACAAATATGTATGAAGTCCTTGGATGTTCCCATAATTTTCTGGCCCTGTCTTTAAAGACATTAATAAGCTTAAATACCTGGGAATTAGGTTTCAATTACCACAATCCCCCAGAGGTGTTTTTACTTTTTCTTCTTCATTATGCAAAGAACATGAAGAAAGATCAGGTTTTTTATGAGCCCACCCACAAAGGCATCAAATATGCTGACTCTTAATAACAAATTTGGAAAGGAGCATCTAGTTTTGGTGAATGTATTTTAACGTTTAAAAAAAATTATAAAGAAAACCATGAAAGAGGTCTTTTCACTCCGACAGAACATAATAATGTGAAAATAATGTGACTTTCCAGTATCCCCAAAACATCCCTCCATTTAATTTCATCTCCTACAAGGGTGCAGGGCAGGTCTAACTATTGCTGCTGCCCTCTTTCTTGAAACAAAATTGTGTAAAAAAGAGATTTGGCAGCTTCACTTTCATCCTGTTCTCCAGGCAGAAACAGCACCAGCCATCACTCACTACACCTCCCTGGTGCTGAAAACACTGAGCTGGTTACCAGAACAATAATGCAAAAATCAACAGGTGTAGACCCATAAGAGGCAGTTAATGCAATTATTAATAAATACAGCCATTTAGTGAAACCATCCACTTACTTTGTTTATGCTCTAGAAATTTTAGGCCTCCTCAGAAATTATCTTTCATCCTCTGGGAATGGAGTCTCATGGTTTGCTTCAAAGATGCTGGCACAAAGCGCAGACCTTTTGTTTAATTGCCCTCTTTTGAAGTGAATATTAAGTCAGGTTAGACTGAATATGAAAGGGAGAGGCCGTACTGGAGTTGATGAGAATGAAGGACAGTGGTACAAACCATATCTACCCCCTTCTCAGCTCTGATGGTTTTAAGGGCAGCATACTTTCCCATCCAGACTCTGCAAATGCTCCAGCAAGAAAGGAAAAAAAAATAATGTTTTGAATGGAAAAAGCACTATCCTTCCCTTGTAAAGTAAATTGTATTTAATTTTATTTTTTAATGTATAACAATATCCAGAGACTGTGTATCTAAAGCTGTCAGTCTCAGAGGTACTGGTGCTGGAATAGCTCCACTTGTCAGGAAATACCTGATACCAAGTTAGACTAAGGCTGCCTGATAAAAACCCCATTGGTAATGCTTTTAAAGAATCAGGGTTTCTACGCAGCAGATGTGTGAAAATAAGAACAGACATATATTTCCATGGATACATGTGAGTAAATACATACAGAAATGCACCACCAACCACACCTCTGTGGACACTAGGGGTTGGTTTGCCCCCAGGACTTAGGACTTTTCCAGCATGTTACAATTTAGTATTTGCATTTGTCAAAAAGAAACTGCCAAAGTGAATAGCTCGAACTGTTTTCATTTGCTGATACAAATTGTTATGCAAACAAAGAGAACAACTACTCAGAACCTATGGACATGCAATGAAGTGTTTTACTTTTGACAAAGAAAACTTTACAGGGGGAAGAAAAATGGTCTCCTCCTTTTCCTGTAAGAGCAAAATTTTCTACTCTTTTTAGTGACATTCAGGGCATTGCTTACTCAAAGCTTCCAAAATTTAAATGAATCCACCGCATTGGCTTTATCCAGTTAAGTTAGCAATCAAAGATGCTACAAGCAATGAACTTTTGGAGTGCAAGGAGGTGACTTGCTTAGTCATCCCTGTTGAGTGTCCTGAAACTCCTCTTTAAAGACATTGGTACTGGATTTTTATTTAGTATTTAGTATTTTATTTAGTATTTAGAATATTGAAGTAATTCTTTTCCTTTCCCTTGTGAAGTCTTTATGTCAAGTTAGTTATAGCAGGCTGGGATCTGATGAGACAAGGGGGCAAAACCCTGTCCTTTACTTTTGGCCCTGGGAAGGACATGTCATTCCCATGCAGGAGATAAACTGTGGTCCTAAAATGGATGTGCAGCCTGGATTTAGACAGTTGATAATAAGTCATTGCATGTAACACACAGCAAAGCACAGAGGCCACGTGGATCCGAACCACTGTGTGCATGTAAGACAAATGCTTTCTTGGGCAAGTACAGAATTGCACACTCTTCCCTGCCACGGTAGACAGGGAATTCTCCAGGCAGGTGTAGATCCATACTGTACTGTAAATTATGGCCTGCTATAAATGAAAAATGCTGATTTGGGGATTGTTCACTTTGTTATGATTTTCCAAGAGTAATATCCTGCAGGGAACAGCCAAGTTAATACAATGTTTCCACTCAAAAATTGGCAGTGCGAGCACAGCCGATGGGGTGTATTTAATGAGAGTCTGCCTGCTGATAAAATGTTATTGCAGAACGTGCAGGCTAAGGAGAGCCTCATATTTTCCATCCCGGATGAAATGTTAGCCTAGAAAAACCCAGTAACTAGCAATAGCTCTCTGGTCTTGTAATACAATGTATAGCTTTACTCTGTTTTAGGCATGTTCTGTAATTCATAAGATCTTTCAGCCATCAGAAGGGTACAGATGCCCTTTTGTCTGGTTTATTCTCAAAGGGAGAGCCTTAGGGATCTGCCACGGATACAACTCATACCCGTTATTTTCACACTTGGCTCTGATGTGCCGCACAAGGTTCATCTGCGCCATCTGAACCTGAGTGTAACTTACAGAGCTAATCACCTCCAACACAAGTATTTGCTCATCATTCCTGAACCTACTCAGTATTTTCTCCAAACTTCCTATTTTTGGCACAGGGAGTGAATAATTTGCAGTGAAATATGAAACTACAGTAATGTACAAAACAAAATCTGGGATTGAGCAACTGAACTGAAAAAAATCCAAAGTGTCAAAAAGCCCCCGCTGCTCTGTTGTGAGCATGGCACGGAGGTAACAGATGTGTGCAGCCCTGAAACCATCCTCTCTGCTTCTCTCCTACCCTGTGCCTACAGCGCTCAGCACTCCTTTTGCATCCATCAGCTTACATAAAGCTCACAAGCTGCTGAAGTCTGAAACTCATGGAAACATAACACGGGAAAAACTCCATTTCACGCTACATCTCCGTGATCAGCATCATGCACAGATGAAGTTTCAACTTCTGCATCCATTGCCAGATGACAGATCAATGCGTGAACACCGAGGGCTCGAAGGAAGAAGCCAAGTACCACAAGCGCCCCTTGGGCTGGGCGCGGGAGGTTGCACAAACACACACCAACAAATGTTACAGGTCTCCCCCAGGGAACTTGGGGGAGAGCTGAATATGATGCAAATTGTATGGAGTGAGTTTTGCCCTAATTTGTACAATATCATTTTGCAGCGTAACTGTTTTACATCCAGTGTTGTGCAGAGGAGGAAAGAAACCTCCAAACACTGCCTTGAGATCACAGGCCAAGTGCTTGCTAGAAGCTACTAACAAACATGTGCGTGTGTGTCAGCATGTGCGTGTAACTCCACAGCTCTTTTCTCCACCCCCGTACACAGCACAGGGAATCTGCTAATGCTTAAATGGTGGGGAAGGTCAAAGATTTATTGTGGGAAAGCCAACAGTAATTTTGCTGCCTCTCCAGAATACTGCAAACAGCCAAATTGCACAGCTCAAGTAGAAAAATGAAAGTTACACTTTAATTTCAGACTTTAAAGAAACTGTAGGTTTACTGGTCATAGAATCCACCACCCGAGGGTACAGACCCACTTTATATTTCCATAAACTGAGGGCAGCAAGTTATTCCTTCATAAGCACAGCTCCTTCTACATAACATGACAACAAACTTTCCAAAGGTAGAACTGGAATGTCAGAAACCTCTTTGCTTACAGGCCTGCCAAAAGCCCAAAATCCCTGCCTTTCACAAGGACTTCTCCGACTTTGCCTGTGCTCCTCCACAAGAAGAGGCATGCAAACACTTTGGCAAGAGGCAGAAAGATCTCATGGAAACGCTGCAGAAAGCACTGTGCTCGATCTGGAAGCAGGATTTCCCTTAACACCGTGAGGGATGAACCAAGAGAGGCTTGCTCTCTCCCCAAGTGCCCATTTGCTTCTGGTTACACGCACACAGCTTTGGGGAACACCATGTGCGGCAACCGTGAAGTGTCCCAAAGAGCAGACATAAACAATGCTTTCAATCTCTGGGCTGCAGGGTGGCATTTTGAAAGATGTTATCTGACCCCCCAGGCTGGTCCCAGGCTCAGTCTTCACTTTTGGGAATATGTTTTTCCATGGAAGAAAGCTGCTAGCAGGAAAGACCCTCTGTGCTCAGAAGTGGCTGCATATTGCAACACCCTCGTTTGGCAGAGAAGGCTGCAGTGTCCCTGCAGCTGTCCTGGGTAGCAGCCAGAGGCTCTCGCTGAAGGTGCTTCATCCCGTGTCCAAGTCTTTTACGAGTCCCAGGCTTGCACAAGAGGACTGATGCCAAGTTCAGTATGTTCTTGGTTTTACCAGCTGCCTTTTAAAATTAAATTAATCCAAATCATAATGGGATGAGAAACTATGAATAACAAGGTGCAAAAGCTTCACCTGATTTTGTTCAGGTTCCTCGATGTTTAGCTGGGGATGTTCACTCCACAGCCCAAGGCTTCAGTCAGTGCCAGTGGGTGATGCAGACTTCTCTCTGGTAGGAGAAGGACGCTAAAAGCATTAAAGTGCCAATCCCATATAACAAGCGTGGAGCATCTAGCCTGTCCTGTGTTAAACTAATGCTAAGTGACATAAAAAGTGAGCATCTCTATGTACTTCATCCCAAACTTCCAGCAATTTGTTCCATTACCATACCTCAAACCATTTATTTTTTCAATCAGTTTCATTTTAGACCTCTGTGCATCACTTTTCCATTCATTGCAGACACTCAGAAACCAGGTACTTTGCAATTTGTGCTCTCTCCACCCTTAAGCACACTATGGAAAAACACGGGGCAACACTCAGTGTCAGGGCCTCCGCAACTTTACTTCTCAGACCTCACCACAAGTAGACCACCTGGTGACTTGGGCTCACCAATGAAAATTTTCTTTGCTTTGTAGGGCCCCAGGCCTGAGGGATCTTCCCTTGCATCACATAAATTTTTCTCATACAACTGGCAACTTCTTGCCATGATGATAGCAAAAGCAGATTAACAAGCATTCACCAAATTTGAGAAGGAATCCTGAGGATGCTACACGAACCAGGTTTGGATGGCACGTGCCCTGTCCAAACAGCTCAGCCTTAACCAGTGTGGGTAATGGAGTGAATAAACCAGGCCAGTAGTTGAAATGTTTCCTAAAAATCACTGAAAAGGAAAAAAAAAATTAAATTGCTGGCCTCACACAGTACCATCAATACATGACAGAAAGCAAGCACTTGGTTTCAAAGGGGTCATTAAGCCTTAAACTATTCACTTAACACAAGTGCCAGTAGCAATACTGGTCAAGTCAATGTTTGTGCATGATTACACTTCAAATTTAAATGTGAAGCTGTTGTACATAACAGGATCTGTGGAGACTTGTTTCTCTTTCTAATGGATTTAAATTGCCAATAAAATGGGGCCCAGGACAAAGATACAAAACAAGCTTGAATAACAAACACCCATTTTCAAAACACCATGAAGTTATCAAGGGCATTTTTGTGTTGCCTGTCCAACGCGCATAATTTAAAAGAAAACATTCAATTAAAAATAAATAAAAATTATGGGGAAGGAGCACCTTTTGAATCTGATCATAGAATGGACAGCCTTTACACGGTGCTCTTCTCCACTATTCCCAGCTATAAGATGCTTTCCTTCCTATGAAGCTTTTTCCAGAGGTGCAGATCAGCCCTGAGAGTGCTCAGCCAACTAAAAACTGGTGAAAGCAACAGGCGAGTGGCTGAGCAAAGGAATACGCCCGTCCCAGCTCAGGAGAAAATAAAGCAAACACAACATGACCAAGACTGGCATCAGGTTCCTTGGCCAAGAAGTGTCCACCCCTCTTCTCTACGGCTCAGTCTGGCCAGTTGCAAGTATCCTTGTGATATATAAGTTAAGTGCAGAAGTTGTGCAGCACCTTTTGCAGGCTTCCCAGATATCACAGGGCTAGTTTTAGCTTCTAAAGGCCTTTTGTCTTCAGAAAGAACATAAAATCTGCAAAGCAGCTACTGTCCTGAGATTTTGCCAATGGACCAAAACCTCTTCCAATGGAAATAAGTTATGCACTCCTTAGACCTCTACGGTATCAAATGCTTTAAAAAACAAAAGTAAGAATGGAAATGTAAATATCCCACCTGTTATCCTGGCATGCTGCAGAAAGTAGTGTCACTAAAAAACCACCCAAAACCCAGCCAAGAAACAACAACAAAAAGCAAACATCCAAACCAGAATTCACTGTGCCATGTAGGTGCCTCATAAGTATCCTCTTTAAGTCTTTACCCGCAGTTGAATTTGGATTGCAGCAAAACACCTCATTTGAATTCAGCCAAAGGATTGCTGCTAATGCTGCAGAAAAACATAGTGCAGATTAATTCTCAATATTAATGGAAGCAGAATATCCTAAAGCTGTGAACTAATAAATATGCAGTCATGGCCAATGACAGTTTGCAGACAACATATAGTTCAAAGCTTTAAGTTTTTGTTTGGTTTTTTTTCCCTGTTTTGTTTTCTATTGGTCTACAACTTACAAACCCTGACAGACTTTGCAAGAAAATGCCATGGACAGATAAATTAATGGGACCTTAAGGAAGCAGTTATACAGTCCTCACCTAGAGATCTTTTAACAGGGTGAATCATGCCTAACCCAAACACAACCTCCCAGCTTATCAAGGAGGCTCAAACCCCTGCAGATGCCAGGCTGGGGCCAAAGAGCAAAGGCGCAGAGCTGGGCCAGCGTGCCAAGGCTGTGAGCGGTGCCAGGAGCCTTGGGGCAGGCAGAGCCTTCCTCCCAGCATGCCTGGACAGCGGCTCCTACATGGGCATCACCCACCCAGCGGCAGTCCCAGTGCTGTGTTTGGCACTCCCGGGTGCCCACACACTCCTTGGAAAGTCACAGGCAATTAATAATGGGTACATTTCCCCAAAACATTGGATTTTATGGCAGTTTCCAAACGTGCACACACAAACGTTTTTTAAGACCCCAGCACTTAACATGTTGCTTTGGCTTCACCCAACCTTTGTTTTACAGCTAAGAAAATGAAGTGTCTTTAGTACACACACCTTGTATTGCAGCACATAATTCTCGATAACGTGTAATTACTTGGGGTTGGGGGGGTGGGGCTTAGACCATATCAAATAGATACAACAGTGCAGACAATTACAATACACAGATCCTGATTTTATAATCCTCTTTTGACTATCTCATGGGAAATCCATTATTCTGATCCCTATAGAGTCAATCAAACCCACCCAAACAAAACCACAATGAAAACTCTCCCCAAAATCCAGAGCTTGCTAAGGATTTGATACTTGAATTCAGGTAATTTTAGCTGCTTCTTTGCGTATCTTTTTCTTGGGCATACTTCTTCCAGCACTTATTCTGAGACGCTAAGCCAAAATCCCCTGCTTTATCTGCAGCAGATTATGATGTCCATGCAAAATTCCTTATTGCAGTTACAGTGGCCTGAAATAAATACCCAAAACAACAAAAAGTATTAGGAAGACTATGGCATAGGACTTCTCTACCATGAATCACAAAGGACAAACTTTTTTTTTTTTAACAACAAGTCCTTTACACATGACAGCCTAGACTGGGAACAAACCTGAAAGACTTGCATCCCTGCTTTTGAACATTGCTTTTCCTGGCTGTAGACCCAGGTCTGCTTTCAGACCTGAGCACAGTACCTCAGCATTTCAGCAGGGCTGAAGAAGATTTACCTAAGGGTAGAATGTGACCTTATGTTTTCATGTCAGAGTGCTGCAGATACCTGCACTGTCCCCTTTTCATACCTGTGCATGTAAAAGCACTGTTAGCTTTAGATAACAGCTGCCTATGCAGCTGCCTGCAGCACAGGTAAATGTTTGCTATTCCTTCCTATAAATGAAAATATGCTAACAAAGTTGCCTGGCTTTCAGAAGCCTCTGGAGTTTAACTCAGTCCGTAGCTAAAGCAAGCTCTCTCTCTTTAGCATGTCATGTTGCATACAATCAGGAAACACAGCAAGGGAACACCTACATTTTAAACTAGGAGTGTTAAGCATTATAAATAAATCTGGTGCAATGACATATGGAGTCCATGAAATAACTTTCTAAACCTTGGGAAGCTTTCTGTCCCTGACATCAGTCACTCACTTTCACTTTGTGCACAGGCTGAGTTATGGACAAAACGCCGTTTTCAGGTATCAACCCCACCTACCATCACATTCTTTAGGCAAGGCCCTGAACTTTAGGTACTGAAATAATGCCACTGCCTTTAATTTTAAACTTCAAAACAGACTGTCCCTTCAATGTCTCTGTGAGTAGACGAACAAATAAATTCCCTACCTGGTTAAACCACTACGAATGGGGAACCCAGTTTCTCTGCCCCTGGGAGCTCCTTTCAGATAAACAATCATCAGACTTCTAAGCTTTTCTGCCTCTACATCTCCAAAAGCATTTTTAATATGCATCTCAAGCAGCTTGTTAAAAACCTGCTAGTGCTGGAAAGCATTCCCAACGTAACATCAAGTTTATCATCAGAAGTAAGTGATTAATTAGATATCAGGCAGACAGGCTGGATTTTTGAAGGTGGATGTGCATTTCTGAGATAAATCACTACCTGCATTCAATTTTTGCTGTAGTACATTAAAAGCACTACATACAAATCACAAAATATATCACAAAAAACTCTGGTTTTGACTATACCTACTTCTTTTTGTTGTCTGAGGCAAATTATCCTACATGTTACATGTCTGAACACCTTCACTACAAACCTATTCATTCAATACAGTACTGGGAACATGCATGAAATATCTTTTATGCACTGGACTCCCCTGGCATATCTGCACCAGAACTAAATTGAGTTTCTGAAGAAACTTCTTGAGCACCCTCTCGATCAGTTTTTCTTATCCTTTGGGCAGCACCACAAAGGTGCTGTTTCCAGTCCCAGCATACAATCACCATTGCTGCCTTTAACTCAGTGAACTTCCAAGTCCTTCTGGCATTTGTTCAAACAAAATATACTGAGGCTGTAGGATGGTTATCAAGTACAAACCTGCGCCACCATCCTAAAGTAAGAGCGACAGTGAAGATAGTTACCGAGAGAGAATCCATGAGGAAGATCAGAATGAGGATTACAGAGAAGGAGTATCATCTTAAGTGCTGTGGGTTATACCACAGTGAAGGTGTGAATGGTAGAGGTTCAGAAATCATCCAAAACTGATCTTACAGTGTTTGTGCCTACCTGACCCAGGCTAGGAAGGGAAAGCTGCCTTACAGCCCAGCATGGCTTTCATGCAAAACTTGTGGAATTTCAAAGGCATTTTAATGACAGCCTATAGCTACACCAGGGCTTGGGTTCAGCTCTCAACATTCAGCTGTGTAAGAAGCAGGGTCTTCTTACACCTCAGTAAGGAAAACTCAAATAGGTTTACACTGTTAGGTTCAGACTAGCTTAAAACCCTTCCTAGTCTTTCCTAGGTCTTTTGCCTCCCCTAAAACAATTACATTTTATAGTACAGAAACTTTTATAATGTACCATTCTAATGTTTAATAGCTGTCAAAACATCTTTATATGCACACCCCTCAACACAGATTCCTTGCTCTATCAAACACAGGTGATGCACAAATGTAATATGAAACCTTGTCCAAAATTCAAAACTATCCATAAATCAAAACTTCTGATACTTCCAGTTACTCATGACTTCCCTTTCAATCATTTTCAGTGGCTCATTGTAGAGAAATGCCAAGTATCTGCCCTCACCAGTCACGCCCTACAAAAGTGTCACCATTGGAGCCTCTCAAAACCATCACTCCCTTTTACAATGTAACTTTTGTCACCTGTAAAACAAGACTCTTGAACCTGTACAAACTCTAGCCCTATATACAACTCAGCTGATTTCAAAGGGATTGCACATAGACTTGAAATAATGCATCTGTCAAAGAGCTTGCTGAATTAGATCTATTGCTATTTATTTCCATTAAGAACTTTTCTCAACTTCTGAACAAATTCATGCTCTGCTTCCACTGTAACGTTCACCAAGTGTGAAGTTCCTACTCTCACTTTAGTTACATGCACTTTAAAAATCTGTCTAACGTACTTTTGTAAGTGCTACATAGACGGGAGCTGCTTCAGTACCGGGTGGCATAGCAGTTGCTGTGGTAACACCATTTTTTCTTAAATGATAAAGCAAGAGTGCCAGAGGCTTCTATATACTAAGAATTACGTATTAACAGATCATCTCAGGCCTATAGTAAATATTTCTCAGGAAGAGAGAGAGAGGTGTATGCTACACACACACACGCTTCTTCGCAAGAGCTCCCATGCAAAAACTTTGGCTTCAACACATCCAATGTGTGAGTGAAATGCCACTCAACTCCATCAAGTTCATTCCAGCAAGTTTAGAGATATCTCATTTTTGCTAAACCATGAGACCACCACTTTGGCTGGCAGAAAGCAATGCTTGAAGCCACAGAGCTTTACACAGCCTGAAGAATTCACCCATGTTAATCACATCCAAAAACGTATCTAGAAACAATCTTTTGAGAAAAGAAAGTGGAAGGACAATTACCAGAATACTTACTTATTAGACTTACTTGCCTTACCCAGGCAAAAGACTCATTTCAAGTTACAACACTGATACCAAAAAATCTTGGGATGTGATTATCATCTTGCCTTCTGTTTTGGGAGAACTACTTTTTGGCATAGTGTTCATATAATACAGTGTGGTATTCCGTATCAGATTTTCCCTTTAAACTAGATGAGAAGAGTTTTCTTAGGCAAATAAAATAATAAAAAAACCTGAACCTGCAGTAGCAGGCAAAATATCCACAGACTTCAAAGGGATATGATGCCTACGGTTTGCTGGATTGAGCCTGGAGAGAAAATGCATGTCCCTGCTGCAGTGTTATTGTAACTGAGAAGCAAGAGTTCCAGATTTTCTTCTCTCTCCTCCAGCCCTGCATAATTTTACCTTTTCCATAAGATTCCATCCATGTAGCTGCAATGCTTTTTTTTAAAGTTGGATGTTCTGAAGCTGGGGAGCCAAATAATTTTGAGGCCCTCCTTGAATTCCACTTTACCACCCACTGTCAAAAACATCAGGAAGGTGGAGATGGAGCAAGCAATTTTATCAATGGGCCATTCAAGATCATTAACTTAGGAATTATATTTTTCTGGGGTAAAACACTCCTGAAGCTGTATAGGTGGAGACTAGAGAATATACTCCCCCAAGATACTTTCCTACCTCTACCATCACCCCCTAAAGAAAATAAAGCAAGTAAATGTGGGCAAGCAGTAACTCTAGGAGGACAGACCTTGTGTCTATTTAGCACATTTCTGTTCCCCTCCTTCCCAGAGTATAAAAATGAAACTCCACCTAGAGGCAGGTAAACCAGCTCCTCCTTTCTATCCCATGCTGCAGAGGTGGAAAGTCCATGTTCAACTCTTCATTAAGCTTTGCATTATCAATGCATCTGCATTGGATATGTTGAATATTACTGACGAAACATCAGAGCTGGAGCAATTCACTGCTTGACTAAACTAATGACATATTTTCCTGCTCTCCTCACTGCATTATCAGTGCAGTATTAACAGCTGTGTTGCTTAATGCACTGTTAAATACCCTGTGCTATTTATTTTCTTGCAGAAGAACTTCCTTCTCTTCCCACTTTGGATTAAAGCCCATTTTGCATCACACTGTGGCCAATAATTTATCTAACCAATCATGTGGAAGGGATGAGAGGAATAAAAAGGAGATAGGAAGGTAGTAGCTGTGGAAACAAATTGAAGGGGACCATATACTGACACAGCTTGTAAGTTATAGACAAAATTTAACTGCTTCTGCACCTCTTTTTTTTTAATGGGAGTATTAATGCTTATGAAAGTAATTAAGCCTTTTTAATGTTCATGTTCTAATACCTGTAATGCCAAAAACTCCACAGTGAAAGCTAACAACAGAGTAGGAATATAGTAAACTTAAACTATTTTTAATTTTCATACAAACCCTGCACTGATATTGCCTGTTTCTGCTGACCTAGTGAGCACCTGGCACAGGTAATGAAAAAGTGCCTGTCCTCTACACACAGGAATCTCAGATGTAAACCCAGCTCAGTCCAAGCCAGGTAAGGAATTTCTAGGCAGCTACAGCAATTGTGGACCTGAGTCATTAATTTTTAGCTGACAGTACTTTTTATTATTTATTATTAGAGTCATTACATCTTCAGAGTGAAAGTATTATTTCATGAAATTACATAAACACAATTGATGGCAGCAATTTATTCTAGGACCTGAAGATATTCACTGGCAATCTAACAATGGATAGAATCATTGTTGACAATTTTACAAAAGCTTTTATCAGAGTTTATGGGCCATTAAGCCAAACAGTGCGATTCCTCAGTAGTACAGTGTTGGCCCACAACAATCCATTTTCTAATCCTCTCCAGTATAATCAGTCTGTTCACTCAAAAGTCGTATGTTTGCTATTTCTGAAATTATTCAAATCTTTGAAACTGTATTTTAGTCCACAGATAGGATCCCAGAGGTACCACACTAAACCAGGATAAAATAGCCCTTCTTTCATTTTCCAACCAATTTAGATTTTCTCTTCATAAGCTGAAATACAAAATCTAGATGTTAGCTAAGCATACCTGTATTAAATTACATTATACAGGCAATACAATAAAAGAGGTAATATTTCTCTCCAGAACATCAAAGGATTCAGTTCTTGACCCAAGTTTGTCATTGACACCCTCCCATGCCCTATGCTGTCAGGAATTAATTTGGCTTGTAGTACTTAATGACCAGATAGAAAAGAAATAGAGAAGGTGTTAATTAGCTATTTTTACTCTTAATTCACTGAATAACATGTGCTCATTGATGCAAACCAGACTGCTGCTGTTCAAGTCAAGATGACCCTCATTTAGAGAAAGGGTCTGTTCTTCCTTTTCTGCACATGCTAAGTCTTTCATGTGTCAGTAAGAATTACCCGCACATACTGATGGGAGCATCTTACACACTGCTGAACACAAACTTCCTTGGTGCTGGATTAGTTCATCTGCCACAGACAACTGTGATAAACTGACGCTGCCTAGGGGATCTGCCTCATTAAGGACGGAAAGAGAGAACAAGAGCAGATCTGAAATAATAAAATCATTAACAAGAGCACCTTGCAGCGCTTATTAGGTAGGAAACAGACTGACAATACCATTGTTCAACACTTAACTACTTTTTGAAGAAACAGATGGAAATAAGAGAGCATTTCAGTGGTCATCCTTTCAAATATCAAACAAAAAGACAAATATCAAACTGATCCATGAACTGGGCACATATGCTAACACAGACGTTTTAAGAAATAATGAGATCCTACCAGATAACTGAAGACGCTCAAGTTTTGACTTCACCTCCTACTGCAGACTTCCTCACTGCCAAGAGGTCAAATTAGGAACTACAAATTACTTTTATACTGAATTAAAACTGCTGCATCTCTACTACTTATCCTTACAGGTAGGTGGAAGCTGAACATACAACATAAATTTGTCTTGCATGTTTTCCCTTCCGGATCTGCTGTGAAATACTTGTCCCTGCTCACACTCTCTAAGACTGGACTTCTGCCATTAATTTTGGGGTAGTGATAATGGCATCAGTATCTACCCAGATGTTACAAACATGACCATAAAGGCAAAGTGTGGAGCTGATACCACCTTGCAAGCACCTCACTCAGTCTGCTACACAGACACCAGCTCAAGTGCCATGTTGACCTTCCTCTGCTACACAAGTGAAACTTCATAATGGAAGCCTGTACTCTGTCCCCAACATGTCTGGGTACACAAGGACCAGCTAGAAAGGGTTTTTATTTCATTAGAAAACCAAACACCAAATGGTCCATTTGTACAGGCAATCATTACCCTGCTGGCCATTGTGTCTCACTAAGGACAGTCTCACCATTCTGATACCAGTGAGAATTCAAATACGGAACCTGAGGTGGAAAAAACTCTCTTCCTGGGCATAGCTCATCTTCTGTTCACATTACCACAGGCCTCCATTAGGAAAGAGCAGGATCAGTACCTGAGGGAAGGGAGATGTGACTGTTACTAGGTTTTCTGACAGCTTGGTTTTTAGGGAGTGTTTTCAGAGCCAGACTGAGGGACAGAAGTCAAAGTCACCCTTCCACCACTACCCAACTCTCATCAAACGCCAAGGGCCCCATGTCCCACACACTGCTCTGTGGTGCAAAACCCATGATAATGCGGAAACCTAACAGCTTCAATTACGGTCTAGCTGTGACAAATCAGCTTCCAGAGTCAGGATTTTGCCAACTAACACTTCTGCTTCCAAAAAAAATGGTTTGTTTTGTTCTGGTTTAATCGGTTTTTCACTTGGGGTTTTCTGTTTGTTTTTAATGGGAAAGAAAAAAAAAAGGCATGTACTTGGTGCTGAACTAGTCTGAAGAGCAATAAAACAAACTGAATCCTGTTCAAGAAGTGAGAATGTCAAAATTCCATTCATGAGAAATAGGTTACAGTAAAAATGGAGGAGAAAAACGACTCCACTCCTGTAACAGCTTTTGACTAAAGGCACTTACTGCTCAGCAGTTTCCAAAACATTGTGCCAACCAGTCACCCAGAGACTTGAGGATACCTCCCCCACATTTTTGTGGGGGAAGGTTTCCTTGTCTTCATGTGCCCAGTAGATGATCTGTGAACCCTCAGATTTAACACATGAGGAGCAAATTTGTCAAACATTAGTCATGTCTGCTCATATCACGGCTGTCCCTTCCCAATGATTAAAGGAAATGAAGGTTTTCTTTTCCTCCCAGCTTCTAAAGGTTGTACAAAATTCACCACCAATGCCTTCAGGTAGGAGAACTGTAACTTCCCTCTCAGAAGAAACTGTGATCACACACGCAAAATGGTATTTTTATCTGGTGCTGAAGATCTGATATCTTCATTATTTTGAAAGTCTCCTTTATCAAACAGGTATCCTTTGTGTTTAATGTACCTTTCATGTTATACTAACTGAAAGAGTTGAAAAGAAACGTGATAGCAAAATTTTCTCCTGAACAGAGCAGATCACTTGGCCAATAAGCCCCAAATCTTACCTATTCTCCATATCCCCTTCAACCAGAGCTACTTATTGCCTTTGATAGTCCAGGGTGTATTTTCTTAAATTAATATTGCTTTGTCCATGGTACAAACAGGTACGACAGAGGAGTACAGTGACCATACATTTTTTAAAATACTATTTTCACGACACCAAAACCACCTCGGATTTTTCATTTTGATAATACAGCTACATAAAATTAAGACAAACTACAAAATAACAACGTCTGGAAACAAAGGCCAAGAAGACCTTTTCTTCGCTGTCTTCTACACTGAATTGCAATGCTTTCATCCCAAGCCCAAACCCAACAGCAGAAGTTGCAGGTGACCCATGAAGCACATCCCCTTGGAAACACCAGGGACAGCACGTAATCCATGAAAACGTCTGAGAAAAGCAGTTTTCTGCACCTATGGTTAGGCACAGCCATGAGAGTTGATGGCCAAGTAAGACACGAAGGAAAGCTAAGACTGCAGCAACTGTAAATATTTGGGAAGCATCTGCCTGAGAAATGCCTACTACAATTACAGAAAATGGAGGTGCCCTTGGCCAGGTGACTTCTTTTTCCTGTTAAGTACCTGTTTGTAGAAAATTCACAAGAAAACATAAGTGTAGAAGATAAAGCACAACGCCACCAGTGCAAAACAAATGTGCACCTCATTTTAATGTAAGCTCTGGTTAAGTGGCTTGTGTTGAAATGCTAGCTAGCATTCCAAGCATAAACCAGCTTAAGCATATCTATTGAAAACCACATAATAAATAACATGAAATATGCAGCATGCCATCCTAATTGCAGAGGTTGTCTCTCTTACTAGAAGTCATTTATTTATTCAAATGACTTGAGCTACGTGATTCAATCTGAATCATGGGAACTAGTTACTGATTTGTGCAAACAGCCTCTTACTTCTTTGCTAAAGGCATTGTTGAAATAACTGACCCAACTGCTAAAACAAGCTTCTTCCTTGAACCCTGCCTCCTTCTTTAGTCTTACCTCCTGAGTAAACTTCAGAAAACATCATTGTTCTACAAAAACATTGTGAACTTAATTTTAAAAAAATTAATTCCAATGTAATTAATTAATTAATGCAATGGAAAAATTGGTATTTTCAAGATCAAATAATTGCTTAGTAATAGAGAATTGCACATGCAGCCTGGATTTCACTTTGTAGAACTGAAGTACAGAGCTCTCAAGAAGAAACATCCACTCCCTCAGATGTGAATCAAACTCAACTTTCAGAATTGCACATATATCTGAGATCTTAATGGAGGGAGGGGGAGTGAATACACATCCCCAGACAGAAGCAGCTACAATGGGGTTTTTTTGATTGGTTGGTTTTAGGGTTTTTTTTTTTAAGTTAGGCCTTGCAAACGTGAAAATTGCCACCATAACTGTGCTGCAGCTACATAGAAAGCATAATTCAGGAAACAATTCAGACTTTACATCCGCTTACACCCAACCTTGATTTGCAGCTACTGTCTCACACTGCTGTTATTTCAGGAGGTGCCAGGGCTTCCCCGGGGCGGCGGAGCAAGGGGCCAGGCATGCTGAGCCCTACCACAGGCAGGGAATGAGCACGCTTCAGTCGCCAGGAGCCAAGCCAGATGCATGCCACCATAGGTCACCTCATTCCAGGCTCCAGACAGCCTCCATCAAGGGACACATCCCCAGGGAAGGACACACAGAAGGGCCTTCAGGAAAGGGAAGGAATGATGCTCCGCATGAGACGTTTTTCAAAGCTTGCGAATAAGCCCCAAGTAGGATGTTGGTTACCTTCAACTCCAGGCAGTGTTTATCCTCGGCTTGGGCATGGGGTGAGAGGCCAAAATACTAGCAGCCAACTTCATCAGTGGCCAGATGTGTTGCCTCAGGCAAGCATTCAAAGTCTCTGTGGTTTCGATCCCTTGACTCATGATAGGTAAAACAATACTTTTCCCTATCTAGGAAAAGTGCTGTGCGAGCTCCCAGTGCCCCAGTGCCAAGAGTGGCCGATTTCCACGGCTTTCCTGGTTATCTTCATGTTTACTGCAGAATCTGGTGATGGGAAGGCAGGGATTATGCCACCATGTTCTGATTACCAAACATACAAACCCTGTTCCCACAAAGTGATAATTTTCTTCTTATAAAAGCCAGAGCTAAAATACTACTATCCTGTCATCAAGACAGCTGGTTTATATCCTCTTCTCCTTCCTTCCACCTCTTCCCCAGAAAACATCCTGTCTGACACGATGCCTGCCGACTCATCCAACCCCACAGGTCTCTGCACCCAGAAAGGAGCTGTCTACCCCGGCAGAGTGGTTCTGGCACAACTGCCTTTGCTGGCCCGGAATATTTTATGTTTTTCAGTTTGGGATGGAGGGGGCTGGCAAATCCCCCACTTATCCAAGGAGCTGGAGGATACTACCGGGGAGGCTACCCACCCTTCACACGGCACCTTTGCACGGTAAAGCAACCAGAGAGAGGTAACCGCTAGACAAGGAGGCTTCTAACCCACACAGAAGCGTTGCTGGCCCTTGGGGCATTGCTACTGCTCAGGAGCGTCACCCTGCCTGCCCAGAGCCCCAGCCCGCCTGCTCCTGCACCTCCTGCAAGCCTCGGGCTCCACCTCCGGAACTCAGCAAGGTAAGGTGAAGGCGCCAAACATGCGGAGGCCAGCGAAGTAATGGATACCAAGCTTCTTTTAATTTAAACATATTTATTTATCTCTATTTCATTATTTTTACTATTTCATTATTTCAGTTGATGGAAATGGAAAAAAGTGATCACAAGCATTTTGGACTTCATTTATCTCAATGTTCAGAGAGATCAGAGCAGAACTATTAATGTGTATACAAATGACAGTTTACCCCACTTCCAAAACCTTAATTTTTTGAGCCAAGCTCAGCTAACATGCCTTGGCCAAAACCTAAGTGGGAGGAAGGTATAAGAAAATCAAGTGGTATTCTGGTATTTTCAAAATAAACCTGCAAATTTTCATTTCAAACAACATTTCATTTTGCTTCTTACCCATCTCAAAAATAAATGGTCTCAGGTCAAATTTGATCTTCCAGATTATATTAAAACAGGGCTTTTTTCTTGGTGTTCTGTTGCTGGTTTTTTTGTTGGTTTTTTTTTTTTTTTTTTTTTTCTCTTCGCTTCACTTAAACCACCCTTGCCATACTTGTTTCAGTATGACTGGAAGTTATTCTTTTTTTCTAGGTCTTTTTTTCCTCTTCAACCAGTGAAACAAACAAAAGCCGCCCGTGATTCAATGCACTCTGCTAGCAGAACATGCATGTGAACACGTAGATGTTTACTTTCATGTACGCAGATGTGCTGCGTACTTTCATGTATGCTGGCAGCAGGAGGATCCCTGCATCTGCCTTGCACGGATCTGTCAACAGGCGAAACACACTTTGCATTGAAGCTTCAAAACTAAAGCTCACACATCCTTATGGGATACTAAATCCAGTGCTTCTCTCCCCTAACTGTGCCTTCTGTTCATTAAAAAATAATTTTAAAAAGGTGTGGTGTGGTAGCACTTGCACTTTTTAGCTCAATGGCCAACCCACATGGCCGCATCTTTTCACTCTCGTCATCAGAAAAATTTCCTACTTAAACACACAGTCTCACAGGTAGATTTCTCAGGTTTCTTCCTTTGAGCAACCCTCAATAACATTAAGCAGAGTGCACAAGACCCACACCTACACAATCTCCCTTATAAGACAAACAAAAAAGTCGTGTTGCAGTTCCTAATAAATAACCATCTTGCTTCAGTAGAAACAGACATTTATTTTGGTCCAACTTCTCTGTACAGAGTATTACATCTTTTTTTTCCACATTTCCTTTAAGGATGACTTCTTCTGCAAATACTAATGCCAAATGTTCTGTAACTATTTCTGAAATAAAAAAAAAAAACAAAAAAAACCCCACTATTACTCAATACTGTTAGGTCAGCAGAATTCAGCCATAAAAAAGGAAGCATTACAATTCTGTTTCCATAGTTGGAAGTCAAGAAGTAACATAACCAGAATGGACTGAAACACCACTAGGTCTCATACCTACTAATAGTGTTCCTGGAATTTCCTGGAAGAAGGGGCACAGAAGAAGGTCAAATCCATGTGTACTTAACAGGATCAGTGTGTACTGTATTAAGCTGAACAAGGACTGTCAAAGTCCACACAAAACATCAAGCAGTGGATTTCCACACTGTACCATTAATCCCTGGAAAAACATGATTTACCTGAACACTTTCTACCAACACCTACACAATGCTGATAAACCCATGGTGCAGGCCCTCCATGTCCTCGTGCATTTCATGAGCTCTCTAAAGCCATCACGTATGAACAGCAGCAGTCCTCAGGAATGCAGGACTTCTGATCAGTCACATCCAATACAGCTCTTATACCACTCTCATCGCCAGAGGTGTGTGGCATTGCATCAGCCTTGTTTGAAGGATGCATCTCAGTGGTGAGGGTCCCCTCGTCGTTATCCCTGCTCCACTGCCATAAACCTCAGCATTACACATGGGCCTCCTGGACGTGGCCCCTCTCACAGGTGCTGGTTGAAGCACTGCTCAGGACTCAGAGAGGCAAGTTAGAGCAAGATGTGTTGCTCAAGCTAACCTTGAGGCAAGTGTGAGACAGGCAACTATCCCTGCCAGTGCAGAAACTGCTGCTCGAGTGGTCATCGCAGGCTACACACCTCCTACAACTGCCACAAAGCACACGCAGACATTGAAATGTGAGAACGATCCTTCCACTGAGGAGCAAGTAACACCTCTGCTGCATTTCCTAATAACTTTCTCTTTCTGATAAAACTAGCAATTTCCCAGCCAAGTTTAGTGTGATTCCTGTGCCAGATTCCTGAGCCCTGACTGACAGAAGTTCATTTTCTGCTAGTAGATGCTCAAGGAGAGCAGTACAGCAGAATGGGGGTTTGAGAAATTATAAACACAATTAGAAGGTGCCTAATGCAATTCACACATTTTCAAAATGACAATTGTTCTATCTAGCAAGTAATCTTTTTACAGAATTAGACCTCCCTCCCGTTTTGACTAGTCTAGATTTATAAAGGTTTGTCAGCCAGGTCACCCCAGGAAGTGTTCCTAATACAGAGCAGCCAGAAGATGCTTTTGTGCGTACAGCCAGTTCTGGCTCCCTCAAATAAAGTTCTACAAGTCAATCTTGTGTTACACAAACCCTTTTGCAATACAGATCCAAGTCTAACACGAGATTTAACACAAGCTTTTGTACCCGTAAATGTCGGTGCTTATAACACGCTGACACCAATTTTGAGTATCAGTTCTTTCTGGGATAATCCACTCACATACACAGTGTGACCGTCCTCTCTGATGCACACATACTATGAAACCTGGACTAGAGCAGGAGTTTGTAGCAACACCAACAGTTTCTATGCAAAACCATTCCATGAAGGTACTGTCATCCTCCCTGAAATGAAGTAAACGTTCCACTAGGCTTGTTTCTGAAGAGCTATTAAGCAAAGGCAGTTTGTGCTCAAGGAAGATAAGGACACCTTCTGAAGGAACTGGTTTGGCTAGTCAGCTATCTTGCTGCTAAAGCTAGCATATCCCAGTGATTTCAGTGATACATGGATACCTAAATGCAAAAGTCAGCCCTGAGGACCATAATGGCATTGTGCGACACTCCCCAAAAGTCTCTCTTTATAAATTAACAAATAAATTACAACGGACTATTTTGATTGTGAAGTCTCCAGGGCATTGATCTTGACTTCCTATTTATCTTCAAATCTCCTTATATACTCTTGATGCAAGAAATAACACATTTGTATCTACTAGCACTTCAGCATCTAGTTTGCTCACCATACACACACACACACTTTGCTGAGAGGCCAATCTCTCTTGAAAAATTTTGCACATAGTCACTGTATTTTGCAGACTGACTGAATTAAGGAGAGGACTGCTAGCATTTTACCTTCCCTTCCCCGCTCTTAATGATGGGATTTATTCTGAAGCATTCACACACTGAGGCATTGGAGTAAGACCAGCTCTACACTCAACACAATTTATTTCTTTATATTATCTCACCAAATTGGGCCGTATCAGTATCTAAGTTTCCATTTCTCCACCTGTATGTACCATCAAGACTGCAGGGATTTATTTTAGTTTCCAAATCCAAAAGTGTTTGGTCATTTACCAAGGAGAATAAAAAATAATAAATGGTTGCACAGACAAGACCTCACATAATAAATACCTACACAAACATACCTAGCTCCTGTCCACCTAGAAAATTCCACTTGTGCCACTGGTAATACAAACACAGGAATGAGAGAACAGTTTACCAGCTCTCCCAGGATTGTAACAGGAGTACGAGACATCCTTCACCTGGTACCAGGTTGACAGAGAGCACTGTTGATTCCTCAGCCAAGCTGTGGATGTGCAGGCAGCCCCCTGCTCCAGGGAGGCCCCCCACAGCAGGCACAACTCACAGGCTTCTCCTGCCAGATCTCTGCTCCACACAGCAGTGGCCAGGTTACACTGAAGTGCATCTAAAAAGGCACTGGATGCTTGCATGTAACTGGATCAAGCTCTGCACGATCCACAAAGACTTGTCTACTTGTATACATCTGCCACAAGTAAGCACAGAATAATACACAGAGTAGAAACTACAAGACAAGGCGAAGGGCAGCGATACTCAATGTAAGTACACACACAGCCCACACGTGAACACTGCACATGATATTAGACAAAGGTTTTTCACTTCACATGGACATGAATACTTCAATATCCTTAAAGAACTTAGTCTTTGTATAGGACTCCAGGTACAGAAAGCTACCACAGTCCACTCAGGCAGCTCCCGAGCTGCCCAGCATGCCTGTGTGCACACTCCTGACATGGAGCAGCACACTCCCATCCCACAACGGCTGCAGCTACAGATCAAAACTAGAGATATAAAACCAATATACAGCAACAAAAAGCAACTTGCTGAACCGTAGCACTGTCGCTGAGCACTGGCACAGAAAAAGGACATGGGTCAAATGCATCCAGCACAAGTGGCATGCCAGCTATCACAGGTATTTATCTCAGGTACCACCAAGCAGGCCACCCAGGGTACATCACTAGAAATCCGGATTAGTTCCACTGTGGTTCATGTGGGTCAACATCAGAGCAGGTAGATAGAGGTGGGCATTGATCCCTGTGATGAGTGTACTTCAATTCTGAGCAATGCTGTTTGGTTCTGGAATATGCTCAATTAAGCTTTTTTTTTTGTATCTTAATGACTACAGTGTTATAACAAAACCAGTTTTCTCTCATCCATGTTCAAGAAAATTAATTCTACAATTTTGGGAAAAGACACAATTGTATTTAAATTTCCATTCAAACATTATGTTGATCACATTTTAAAGGCTGATTCTGATGGTCTTCTAACAGTTGCCCAGGCACCTTTTCTTTTTTTGAGACACCTCCTTTTGGTAATAGAATAAATCAGGTTGAAATTTTAAAAAGTGTTATTTCATATGCAATTTGAACTTGTAAAGATTCACAAAACTCGGTCTTAAAACTCAGAAGTGTCACACATATTTATGACAGCACATTTACTTTCAGCATTACTCCGAATTCTGATGCCAGGTCCTATCATTTGACCAAGGAGGCAGTCCCCAACATACACTGATCCTCTACTACCTGTTGGACCTATTGCTTCAAATCAGTATCTCACAATTCTCAGATGCTGCTTCATTTTGTACCTCTGAGTAATTGTCTTGCTTATCTTCAAGTGTGGGGAGAAACTGATAAATTCCAATGAACTGAATAATGCTTTCTGAAGAAATTCTTCTGCCTTCACCTCTGCTACTGAGCCTCCAGCTCTTACCAGAGGAACAGTTACTTGCTGATACAACATCCTGAGAATAACCTCTATTGGATTTATCACATAGCTGTTGTTTATTTAGTAATCCTCAAAAAAACTGGCAACCTCCTAAGCTTGTGAGACACAGAATTACACATTACAAACAAGGTATTTCTCCTCACTCTTTACATCTTCTACAGGGCATGTGCACCTGAGACTGCATCTCAAAAGACTTTTAACACAGGCAGAGCAGATGGGAGGCACTTTACTTCTCATCAGCTTCAAAGGGTGAGGAAAAATAAATAAATAAAAAGAAAACCGGGAAAGAAAAACTGCCCATGTTACATCAACAACAGGTATGAACTTGATTTCTGGAACAAGAGAATCTTTCCGCTTTTCAAAGGTTGTGCAACTAGTTTTTTAGGATGGGGTGTTCCTCACTTTCAGGGCGGCTTTACAATCCACAGTCACGAAAGACTGTAACTCAGTTGCTCTAAGCCATGCAATCAGCTCTTCCAGAAAGTCATAGTTCTCTTCTCCCGCTTTTTCTTTAAAAAGAATGAAAGGAAAAAAAGAAAAACCAAACCACCCAAATCTGCATTTTTTCCTCTGGCTGGCAGATTTCCAAGATAAAGAGGACTGCTCTCCGGCTGGAACAGCAGCCGGGGCCTGCTCTCCAAACTCACAAAAGAGAACACCACACACAGAGAAAAAGCGACGGGTCTGAGCGGCCAGAAACGTCTTCTCACCCTCTGAGACAGTTTCTCCAATAAAGGAGGAAAGCCCAAGCACCCGCGGCAGCCCCACGCCCCGGCCCCACAGCCAGCCCCGCCGTGCTGTTCCCACGCACCGCCGGGACGGGCGGGCAGCGCCGGCAAGCTCGGGACGGGACGGGACGGGACGGGACGGCGGCTCCTTCGCGCCGGGTCGGGCAGGGATAAATCATTCCTCTTTCCAATAACTGGGGAACCAGAACCCACATGAAGCTTCCTCCCTTTTCAGTCACCCCTCCCCAGGTGCATACTTCTTTCTATTATTACTATGACCATCTCTGAACAAGACAAGCGGAGGTGTCCGGGTCAGAGCGACGGCGGGTTACCGGAGCGGTGCTTACTCCGGAACCCTGCGGCTTTTCCCCGCCGCCGCGGTGCAGGGGAGCCGGGGAGTGCGCTCGGGGGAGCGACTGGGAAACGTGGGAAGGGGGGAAGAAGAAAAAAGAAACACTGAAGGAGAGAAGCGCAACCGATGAGATGTGCCAAGGCTTATTCCCTTTTATTTCCTCCACCCCCACAAAAGAAAATAAGCCAAGAATCAGGAAGTCAGGGCTGCGTGATCGCTGCTATAGGTTTGGTTTTCTCCTCGTCTCTCCTCTCTCTCTGTTTTTGGGGTGGGTTTTTTGTTTAGGTTTGATTTTTTTTCTTAGGGAAATAAGTAGTTGGGACTTTCTCTCCGCCGCTCCCCACGGGAGGCCGCGGCACGCAGCCGCCCGCAGCCCCGGCTCCCTGGTCCCCCGGGACGCAGCCGGCAAAGGGCGGCGGGACCCCCGCGCCCTGGCCCCCCGCGCCCCCCTACCTTTTTTTCCCTCCACGGCGAGACAGAGAGCGAGGTGCCCCAGCAGCAGCACCAGGACAGCGGCGCCGCGGGGCCCAGCAGCAGCGAGGGGGCTGCGGCCGCCCATGCTGAGGGACTGCCGCTCCCTCGGCGGAGTGGCTGGGGGGCCGGACGGGACGGGCGCACGGATGAGTCCGCGGAGCCGCTCCGGCTCTGTTCTGCTCTTCGCCCGCGGCAGCGATCAGCTCCTCTCCGGCGCTCTGCCCTGCGCGGCTCCGAGCAGCATGCTGGAGGGCGGCCGTCGAGGTCTGCGCGCACACGTGCGTGCCCCGCTGCGGGCGGGCTGCTGCCTTCCTCCTCCTCCTCCTCCTCCTCCCACCTCTGCTCCTCCTGCTGCAGGCGGCGGCGGATGCGCAGGGGCTTGCGGAGCGGCTGGAGCCGGCTGTGGGACGGGGTGCGCCCGGCTGCGCTCTCCACTCGGTCGCGGAGCGCAGGGGCTCCCTCTGGGGACGCCAAGGAGGAGGAGGATGGGGAGGGAGCAAGGAGGAGAGGGGAGGAGAAACCGGCAGCGCCTTCCCCGCTCAGGTGGAGAAGGGGCGGGCCCCACACCTGTCCCGGAATATAGGACGAGAGGAGGTAGGAGTGGGGATGAGATAGTTTAGCCATTCCTTCTTGCTGGGAAGGGTGTGTATGTGTGGATATTCTACTTCCCGGCAGCTTCTGCCCGGCAGCTGCCAAAGGCATGAGCGTGCATTTGCGTCGCTGATCGAAAAAAAGCAGCGTGGCCCTAACGCGCCTTCTGCCTTCCCGTATGTCCCCGCCCGGGAGTGGTGGGGAGGCAGAGGTTTACAGCAGTGCGGGTGTCCCGGGGGGTGCGCAGCAGAAGCGCTCTCCCGTCCCGTTCCTCAGGGAGGGCTGTCCCGTCGCAGCGCCAGGGAGAGGAGTGCGGGCAAGGGAGAACTGAGGCGTTTTACAGGAGAGCAGCGGAGCCGCTCCGGAGGTTCAATCCACTCCCCAAGGGCGCGTCTCCGGGGCTCCGGCCTCGTTTCTGCCGCCCGAAATTAGCAGAGCCCCCTCGGCCTCTGTGGATAGTCCTGCTCTCGTTCTGGTCATTTTACTCCCAATACTTGTAAGGCCAAGTGTGTGCGTGGCATGAAAACAGCGCAGGTTTTATGCATATTTAGCACACGGATGACAGGGTCCGTATCTGCCCGTACCGCTTCTGTTCCCCTGCCACCAGCAGTGAGAAAGTGCTCCCTGCTCCGCGTAGCAAGTTACTTAATAAACACAAAAAAACCCACGTGTTCCTGAGGTGCTCCAAGTACATCCACAGACACGAAGCAAAAGAGTACCTGTATGATGCTCCTTTCCCCCAAGAGGAAAACCCAAGCTATTCAGTATTCATTAAAATATTTTCACGGTTTTTTAACAGGTTGTTTCTCTGGAAAGTGGGAAGAAGCACTGTCTTGTCACTCAGGTATGTAAATAGGACCTAGAAGTGCCACTTGTCTGGGCTGGGGTTTCTCCAAGTAAATCATGATTCAACACTCAAACTTGCTGAACGCTGGTGGTAATTTCTTCAGAAAGCTCTTGTGAAGGGTTGGGTTACCCAAGACTACCGTGAAGACTCAAAACTGCTATGATTAAGTGAGAACTCCAGAACTAGAGTCAATAATGACATGAGGTTTGGGAAATTCCTTGCTAAATGCCTGTGTCTGTCACAGGGTATTGGAACACAATAGATTGCAAAATAGCCACTGAGTGTACCTTGAGTTTCTTCTGTTATGCATGTTCCTCTGAGAGATGCATTGCCCTTCTCCTACCAGTCAACTTCCTCTGTAAAATCTTTTTTTTTCTGATAGTTTAACTAGTCAGTGTCCTAACTAGGCAAAGAAAACTACCATCCCATTTACACATCCTAGCACAAAGCCCAGTGCCTGACCACGTGCCTTTATCCATGTATCATCCTACAGGCCTGTAATCATTTACTAGGATGAGTTGCATTACAAGACAGCTTTCATATGCTGTAGTTGACATTCTGTTCAATTATATTTTGTAAATAATGTGAAAGACGTACTTTGAAGTAAACTCAGACATTAATAACGTCCAAGGAACTCTATCCATAAGATTGATTTCATGGCTGTAACTGAGGGCAGAACCTGAGCTTACAATACAATATTAGTACAAATTTGCTTCAAAGATTCTCACACAGTACAACTTCATAAACACTGTGTGTACATGGTTCATTTTCATTTATTTAGACAAATAGGAGGATCTTTAAAAGTGAGAGAGACCTAGGAAAAAGAGATCAGCTTCTGGGGAGGGAAGATTTGCAAAGCATCCTCAGCACACACTAATGATTACAGCTTGCATTATGATGAAGGAAATGCAATCAAGACAACCAAGAAATGAACTTCAAATCAGTTCAGTATGTAAATACTAAATAAAAATGTGCCCCTAGACATGCACATTGGGTGTCAAGCTACCAGTGTAGAAGGCAATAGAGTTTTTAAAATCTAGAAGAAGGAAGGAGTCAAAGTGACAAATGAAAAGCAAACTAAACATAGGGAAAAAAAGAAAACTTCTTTTGCATATGAATTCAGTGGAGAAACTGGTCCAAATCCTGTCCAAACATGCTAAAGAACAAATACTTGCTTTGCAGAATTTTTGTGATTCTACCTCCTGTACTGGAGCAGGAACATTTCATATTTGCTTCACCCCCCTATCACGTACTGTCCTTATATAAATGCACATAAATTCAAGTATTCGATCCCAACTAAACTCCTCCTTCATTGCTGACATGGTAAGCAAGGGGAGACTAGGCAAATTCCCCTTTAAATTTTTTTCCCACACTGCAGATATCCACTACAGGAGACTCTCATCTGCTGCTGGCAATGCAGTACTGCTGAAGGGGCTGCACAGCAAGCTGCCATAAATTCTGTCCTCCCACCTTTGTGAGCACAAATGTGTTACTTTTGTGGCATTGTGCTCTGCTTGCCAAGGTCACGAGACACGTAAAGGAACTCTTAGACTGAAGTTTGAGAAACTTACCACAGGGAGGAATTTCAGGCCTTTTTTACACAACTGAGCAATTTCTGAAATGGTTTGAATTCAAACATGACATTTTCCTTAAACAGGTGGTCACATACCCAGTGACTGCCTTTGGTATAACTCCTTTGAAGCTAACACGAATTTTAGCAAGGGCATGCAATATTCATGTTGCAAAACTTTTATTACTTGCTGCATGTGTGCATGGATCAAAGGTCATGGAACAAAGGCCAACCTTTTGATCACCAATTTTAAAATTGATAGTTCGTAGTGAAAATACTAAATGCAACATCTGCCTTCAGCTTTCTTTCAATTTGCTTGCTTTATAGTATGTATATATAATGTATATATCTCTTCTATATATTAAGCATAAACATGCTGACCTATGAAGTGAAGATCATGTAATCTGGTAGTTCTTTCACATGGAGATACTTCTGGATTGCAGAATTTGACTGCAGTTGCTCACCACCACTTGCTTGTACCGCTGAGCTGGTTACTTTGCCACACATGGAGAGGAGTAGCTGTATGAGGATGAATAACTGATCTCCCTGTCAGTGGAAAACGCAGGATTAATTCTCCTATCTCTTCCACATTCCCTCAAAACAGAATAGAGTTTCAAAATCCTCTCAAGAGTAAAAAAAATCCCTGCTGCTGGATCATTTCCTTACATGAAAAAAAAAAAAAAGTCTTGCTTTTCATTATCCACCAAGAGTGGGTCATCTGCCCCTCAAAAAAAATTCATCAACAACCATTCCTCACTGGCAATGCAGCTCTTCTCTGTGTGTTGTGAAAGTGATTTTAAAGGGCAGGCCTTTCACTGGAAGAGAAGAAATTAAATAGAGATGAATTGGCAGGGTTTTACAATCCAGTTTGCTCAGATTTTGCATAGTGTTTGAGATTGTTGACTCTATTTTGCATTGTAGTTTGTATTCTATGACTCTTCATTCAGGTTTTAAAGCAAGGGCTGAGATAGTAATTCATGGAGCTTTATGGCACTTTGCATGTTGAAAATATTACACAAACATTAACTAATTTATCTTTGCAAATCTCCTGTAAAGCGGGTTAGTAGCTATCATTTCCATTTTATAGATGTAAAATAATTTGCCTTGGGCAGTGGTAGTGGCAGAGCTAGGGTTATCACTCAAGAGCTGTTTATTCTGAACATTCTATTGAAACCTTGGATCATGCTGATTCTAGAGAGTGTCCCTGATGAAAATGGACACTTTTACACACTCAGATTATCTTTCTCTCTTCTCTTAACAGTGTTTACAGAATCACAGAATATGCTGAGTTGGAGGGGGCTCATCAGGATCATTGAGTCCAAATTCTGGCTTTGCCCAGGACACCCCAGGAGTCACACCATGTGCCTGAGAGCATTGTCCAGACACTTCTTGAACTCTGTCAAGCTTGGGGCTGTGACCATTTCCCTGGGGAGCCTGTTCCAGTGCCCAAACACCCTCTGGAGGAAGAACCTTTTTCTAATATCGAACCCAAACCTCCCCTGACACAGCTTCAGGCCAATCCCTTGGGTCCTATCACTGGTCACCACAGAGAAGAGATCAGTGTCTGCCCCTCCTCCTCCCCTCATGAGGAAGTTGTAGACTGCGATGAGGTCTCCCCTCAGTCGCCTCCAGGCTGAACAGACCAAGTGACCTCAGTCACTCCTCGTATGGCTTCTCCTCAAGGCCTTTTACCATCTTTGTTGCACTCCTTTGGACTTTCTCTAATAGCTTTGTATCTTTCTTAATTGTGGCACCCAAAACTGCCCCCAGCACTCAAGGCGAGGCTCCCCCAGAGCAGAGCAGAGCAGGACAATCCCTTCCCTTGCCTGGCTGGCGATGCTGTGCCTGATGTACCCAGGACACAACTGGCCCTCCTGGCTGCCAGGGCACTGCTGACTCATGTAACATTGCCATTGACCCGGACCCCCAGGTCCCTTTCCACAGCACTGCTTTCCAGCATCTTATTCCCCAGCCTGTCTGTACATCCAGGGTTGCCCCACCCCAGGTGCAGAATCCAGCAGTTTGTTTGGTTTTGTTTTTGTTTGTTTGTTTGCTTGTTTGTATAACAGCACTTAGAAAGGCCAATACCAACAAACACATGGGTGTTGAAATTTAACCTTAATTATAATGAATTGCACAGTCTGTATTTCAATACATGACCATGGTGTTATCTCTGGAGGGTTCCTACATGTTCTTTATTTTTTTTTATATCCATGTTTTATCTATCATCTCAGTCACCAAGATCACAGTGGCATTTTTCAGGGAACTTCTCTTAAATCAGAAACAGACTTTTAAAATTATTTAAACTGTGTTAGGGATTCACAGCAGCAGCTTATACATAATGATAGTAAGCAACAAAAAAAAAGTTTAAAAATAAAACCTGTGTGACTGTAGTGGTTTTGAGCATCCCAAGATTTATTGCACCTATTGCATGGGAGAAAGTGTGAGCCATCTATTTTCTGAATTGTGGCTTCTCTGGGAAACAACCCCCAGTTTTTGTCCCGTACAAAGCAGAAAAAAAAACTGTTTTGTGCATTTTGATTAATATCTAAAGTAATTACAAGAGGAAAAAAAAGTATGGCAAAGTCTTTCAGTATTGAAGATAAACACTGCAATTGATAAGATAAACTGAACAGGGTTATCAGGGTGTCATAGGAATAACTACACTGTATTGACAAAAGTATTCAGATTTACTTACTATATAATTATTCTTTCCCCTCTCGCAAAATCGCTGCTGAACTCCTGGGAAATGTGGCAGCTCCACTGCCATCTAGGAGATAATTTCAAAGGGTAGAATACACTTCCTGCTTAAAATCATCATTTTGTTATTTGTAGCTTCATGTAGAGACTACTGTGGTTTTTCACAAACTTTAACAAGTCCCAAAACTAGGCATTTATTGCTTTGTTCTTACCTCAGTAATTTTACAGTCTGCGAGGGTAAGGACATAAGGACTTATACTGTGATGGAATGAGCTACATTATATACAAAATCCTTGTCACTAAACAGAACAAGTTTCTTACAGAAAAACTAGCTCCTGCCTTATTTCTGTACTTTGTTGAGGTGACTTACACTGGTATTACGATGGTACATATATTCCTTCATTTAACCAGAAATCATACAACCCTGTATGATTGCAGCAAATACAGTTTGAGCATGCTGTCAATAAATGAGATGTCAGTAGAAGCAGAGCTAGCACAGGATCACAGAATGGGTCAGGTTGAAAGGGACCACAGTGGGTCATCTGGTCCAACCTCTCTGCTCAAGCAGGGTCATCCTAGAGCCCATGGCACAGGATTGCATCCAGATGGTTCTTGAATATTTCCAGTGAAGGAGACTCCACAGCCTCTCTGGGCAATGTGTTCTGGGAAATCTGCTTGGTCATCTGCACAGTAAAGAAATTCTTCCTCATATTTAGATGGAAATTTTGTACATCAGTTCCTGCCCACTGCCTCTTGTCCTATGGTTTGGCCACCACTGAGAAGAGCCTGGATCCATCCTCTTGACATCCTCCCTTCAGATATGTACATACATTCATATGGTCCCCTCTCATGGACATAGTTCATGGGCAGCTTGTCATCCAGAAGGATCTCCAGGGCCTTATCCACAGAGCTACTTTCCAGAAGGTCAGCCCCCAGCCTGTGCTGGTGCATAGTGACATTATCAGATCACGCTGTGTAGTTATTCAGGATGGGTGAGTAGTAATGGTAGGTGTCTGATTATGAACACTAATACTGCTAATTGCATTACTCTCACTGGCTGTTCTGCACTTTAAGCCCTTGCTCACCTAATTCCTGACCCACTGCATAGTCTGTCACAGCCCATGTACATCCACAGTGACAAAGAGATGAGGACCACAAGGCACAAGTCCATGCCATGAACTTTGCCTCAGGAAGAGTAAAAGTGCCATGAAGCCAAGCTCAGGTGTCACGGTTTGTTGGGGTTGGTTGTGTTTACCCTTCCCTTCCCTTCCCTTCCCTTCCCTTCCCTTCCCTTCCCCCACACCAAGTTCAACACCACGTGCAAATACTGCAAGAGGTTGCTCAAAATACTGTCTCCTTAGGTGTTCGTAGTGCGGAGAAATCTATGGCACAGAGAGAGTGAGGAAAGCTGGAGCCCTGAGTAAATGCGCCAAGAATGTGAGTTGCAGCAAGGGTGTGGCTAATGGGGGTTTCTTCAGATTCAGCCGTCTCCTGCCGTTTGCATCCAAAGCGGACACAGATTGGAATGATAAGGCATTGCAACACTGTGATTCTTCTGAAAAACTACAGCAACCTGTCCTTATATAGGCTAGCAAATGTAAAATAAGTCAGCCTTCCCTTATATCCACTCCTTGTTTTGCACTGTGGAGGTGTCTCTACCTTAACTGGCTTTTCTACATTAATTCCTATATGTAACTCAAATTTAAACAAAGATGCACAGAGGCTGACTATACAAGTAACTGCACAGGGCCATTCTCCAGTATGAAATGAATTGTCACAGAGTAGATTGTATCCATCAAAATTATAAAGTCTCTCAGCCTACAGACTGACGTGGTTGCATCCAAACTACTGATCAGGAGCACTCTGTGCCTTCTGCTGCCTCTCAAACTGTGCATGGAAGACTGTTAGCCAGTCTAGCCTGGGACTGTTTGTATAAATGAATAGTGCAGATGATCTAGCACGATGTGCAGGGAACACTCCCTGCACAACTGACCAGCATGAACATGGTCATAGCTATTTCCCAACATTTTGAAGTCAGCAGTTCTGTTCCTTACTCATCTCAATGCACACAGATTCAATAACTAAATTATCCGAGTAGGTAAACTTTCCTTTCTAGCCAAAAACAAGCAGAGATGATCATCAATTCTTTTCTCCTAGCCCTGTTAGTAAGTACCCTAATGTTTATAGACACTTCCTTGCTTCTTCCTTCTCTGTGATCCCAGAGATATGCCACTGAAATCATTACCTTGCATTTTTTTCCACAGGAAAACTAAGCCAAATAACAAAGTTGTCACTGAAGAGAATGGTAAAAGCATTTTTCTGTCATGTGCTTTGAGGCTTTGTCCCCCAAGGGTTTTAACCACAGAGTAGATGAAAATTTTTATTCAAAGCAAAATAAGTCATAATGCTTTAGAAAAAATTCTATCGTGTTTTATTCAGACCTGCATAGCTAAATAATAAGGACATATGTGGCAAAGGCTGGGCAATTCAATATGATTAATGTAACCTAAATCCCAGAGATTCTGCAACTGCACTGAAACAAATCCCAAAGGACATGGATAGGTACCCAGCTGACTTTTTTGCTTTATCATACCTTTAACTTCAAAATCTTTCTCAGGTAAAAGTTTTCTGCAGCATGTTGGAGACCGTCAACAAATGTGACTGAGCAGAAGAGCAGGTTCTGGAAATCAGAGATGTCACAAAGTGCCCGACTTTCCAGCAATGACATCTTTATTTTCTGATGAGGAGGAGGCAATGTAAATGCCCTGAGAAAGGCCTTAAGGCAGTTCGGCCAAGGTACAATAGCAAGGTACAATACTGAAGACTGAAATTTGGGTAAGTCACTTGGTGTTGGAGGACTGGATTTGTGAAGTAGAACAGCTGCAAATAGGCCCTGTCATTGTCACTGCACGTGTTTCTGGGCATTTTAGTTCAGACTGCCTCTTGTGATCCTGTGGAATGAATGTCCACCACTCATGGGGGTATGCTACTTATGTCCCTGGAGCACATCTTTCAGCTTAGCTCCTTTTGGAAGAAACACAGGTTATGCACCAAAAGCCCATGGCCTGAGGAGGATCAGCCTCAGAAATGCACTCCCAATCCATACCAAAATACTTTTACAAATGCTTTCCCGCAATCCACGGTTTCTAGAAGAAGAGAGACAATAAAATATTTTAGTTCCTACAGTGATGCCTCGAGTGGCTACCTAAGGCATCAACAGAAGTAGGAATTTTAATCTTCAGAAGGCAAGACAGGACCTAGAACTTCAGTCTTTGGGGTTTCCAAACAGGGCTGACCCCAAACCCAGAACAGACCCAGTCTTTCACGGTTTACCTAGAAAGCCACTCAATATGAAACTGGGAAGGGGATGAGAGTGCCAAGCACTTCCCGTTACTCAGCGATACGGCAAGATAAACAAGGTGAAGTAAACCCATGGGAAACACAAAACATACATAGGACCTGTAATGAAAAGAATAGTCTAAAAACAGCCAGGCAGCTCTTCAGGGAGCCATTCCAGTGACACACACCAGCAGGCAGGCAGGGTGGCAACCAGGACTGGCACTGCATCCACAGAAATCAGATGCTGCTACTCAATTAGGACAAAGTTACTTAGTCCACAAACCAGACAATCAAGAGCTGACATCACATTTTAGGTGCTGTCAAAACATGGCAACAAAAAGGGGTTGTGAGGGGCCACCTGAATGCTCTGAGCTTTTTCTTCCTTCCTATTTATAGCATGGTCCCCAACACACCTCAGGATATCTATTTGATCTTAGCTCTTTGATATTTACTTCTTGAGCTCCCAACAGCTTTGATGGCAGTACTCCCTTTCTGTTCAGACAGATGAGCAATTCTTCGAGCATTTCAGTAAACCTTCCAGAGGTAATTAAGATATAGCTGTCTCTGTAGCTTCCTCTTCTCCAAACTCGGAGTCAGTCCTTAAAATCCTCATGTGACTTGACAGCAAGAGGATGTGAACCTCTAATCAATTCCGTGTGCACACTCCCACTTCCATCAGACCCCCAGCTACCAGTGTGTGATATCCTGTACTGCTGGTAAGAACACAATATCCTGGTGTAATAGAAAGCATACCATAAAAGAGCCCAGGGATATAGGAGGATAAAGAGGCCTGTCTCCTGCCCATTTTTTTTTTTCTGAAATGGGTCAGATTGGATAGGTTACTTCACATTCTCCATCATCCCATCTTCATAAGCGGCTCCCCAAACTACAAGCTCCTCATCATTTGATTTCATGCATTACTTCCTTTCCCAGCCACTTCTGCAGAACTAGAGACCCAATTCATTTAAAAAATGAGACCCAGTGCAAGAGCATTAACTTTTCCAGACTTGCTTCCTTCCTGACCTCACTGCTTATTTGACTGTAAAACAACTGATGCTGCAGATTTCAAAGAGGGAAGCATGGACCACAATTTCTATTCCCAGTCTGTGGGAGTGGGAAAGCGACTTCGGCATAAATACATGCAATTTGATACTTTAAATATATTTTAAACCAGCTCCTTTTCCTTTAAGGCTAATTTCTTCTGAAGATAGAAATTTATCACCAATGAGTCAAGCTTCCTCAAGGTTTTATCAATTTAAACTTCAATAATGTTCTTCCTTCATGTGTTCATGCTACATTGCCTAGCCCTTGCTTATCCAGCCAGCACTTGCTCATGCAAACCAATACTTTGGCTTTTCTGGCTTATTTGCGTGACTGCTTTTTCATTACGTGCCTTGCCCAATCTATTAATTTCAGATGAGGGTCTTGTGGGAATTAATAATTCTGCAAATGCATGAGCTGTTTAAAATCTTGACTGTTTTCTATATGGTTGCAGACTACAGAAATGCTTCTTCTATATGGAGCAGGCAAAAAATGCCTGGACCTCCCAGCAGTGGCACTACTGGGGACTATTTTTCTACAAATGATTTTGCTTTCTCCCTTTGTTGCCTGTCATCTGCAGTACCCTCCTGTGCCCTCCAACACCAGCTGGATTAGAGACAGCTGGTGTGGAGATGTATCCATGGTAATTGGCCACATGGGCTGATGGTGATACAACAGATAGCTACTGAGGCTGCAGCATCGCCTTTTCACCTGGTTTCACAAAGCTTGAGGGGTCCTTACTCTTCCATGGAATTCGGGTAAAATTAGGTGACAGGAATGAGGATCAATAGATGGAATGAATCTTTCTTCCAAAATAAAAAATCAGGAGCTGGCAAGAAGCTGTGATTGTGTGACATGAAACAGTTGAAATGTGTCCTTGATGTCCTTTCTGGTGCCTCAGGAATAATCACAGGTTTAAAGAGTGCAACTCCATGACCTTATTTGATTTGGAGCACACTGCAGTGTGTCTGAACAGCTCTCTCCAGGCTATTTTTTGTAAGTTTAAAGAATCTATATCAGGACATCAGTGTGGTCCAAGGTTACCAGAGTTGTTACGGCTCATGGCAGAGGCACATGTGCTCCATGATTCTGATGTTTGCCATTCACAGATCTGTTCCTGACCTTTCCTTTATCTCTGCATCTTACCCTGAAGCTAACATAAAGTGCAACAGAAGCCAGGTCTACTTGAGCAAGCCCACACAGAAGTTGGAGGGCTTCCTTGGAGGGTTGGCTGCCGGCTCACAAGGACTTCCCTCAGGAAAGGAAAACAAGGACAAGGACAAGGAAAAAAGTTGTGTTTCTCATGCAGTTTCACAAGAACCAGAAGACTGACCATAAGTGAACACCAGTCTTATCTGAGTATGGAGAAGGACAGTAAGAGGAAATAAGAATTACAATGAAAAAGTCTCAAAACCACAAGTGTTAGCCTGTCACTGCCTTTCAGGGAGACCTATGCAGCTTAGTGCAAATCTGTCCCAAAGGAGGTAAATTTCTATGTGTGGCCTGAAAAATTAGATGCTGAAGTAGGAGCTAGAGGTTAAAAACCTGGAAGTTTGTGTAAGACCAACCTTCCCAATGTAAAATGGGGATAACCAGTAGCACAAATACAAATAAACAATTTTTAAGAAGAACAACTTAATAATGACATGGTGCTTCACATCCAGGGAGGGCTTCAGGAATGCTGAGTGTTCTTAAGATCTTGACCCTCCACAATGATTTTGGTTTGTTATCTGTAAGGGAGTGTTTTCTGTTTCAGGGACCAGCTGCACTCTCACTTAAGTGAAGCTTCTTCCCTGAAATAGAAAGATGTCCAAGTTGATGAGATACACCACTGGCATTGCTGCTCTGTTCACTCTTAATTACTGGTGTGGTGACAAGAGCCGTATAAATTAAGCCAGTCCAGCCAGGAGATCTTACCACATGCTGGTTAACCTCTCCATTAATATGAACATCTGACACTTCATTTTCTAGAAGGGATAAAAACAAGGGTAAAACCTTGGGGGAGGCCACCTGTTTGTATGTATGGAGCAATGTGGGGGGATCAGAGGCCATGAGCAGCAAACCCCATGGCTTGAACCAGTATAGATTCTTCAACCCTTCCTTTTGCCCGTGATGTGGAGCCCACACAGACTTACTTGGAGCCCACTGTGAAAGAGGGCAATGAACTCTGGTGGGGTTTGCTGCATAGTGGTTTTGTATGTGCCTCTAGGTAGGTCCAAAGCACACAAAAAAATCACTGCTGTTGGTAATCAGAGTGGAATGATGTATTTGCTTTCTTTCCATTTTAAAACAAAAATCCAGCCTGACTATTTTAAATAGCAGCATTTCTCTAGGAAAGGCATTTGTTTACTTTAGTGCCTGTAAAATTCATCGGAACGAGAGCATGGGAAATAGAAAGCCTCATGTTATTCACAGAACAAGTATAACAAGTTCTGCAAGCTCCCTTCCAATGTTTCACCAATTTACTCTGCTCGAAGCTGGCAGATTAGACTTCATAGTCAACACAGAACAGAGATTTTCTTTAGTTTGAGAATTAAATACTGCAGTGTCTTTTTAAAGTCTGGCCCTAACACATATAACTACCTCCCACCCAAATAGCAATGGCATTGCTAACAGGCACCAGTTTTGCTGGAGACAGGGCCAGGACATTGAGAAACTTGCTCTGCTGACACTCTGGCCCAGAAGAGCAGAGGTCACTGGCCATCTCCCGCAGGCCCCGTAGCCCACACTTTGTAAGAACTGTATTTTAGCAAAGCTGTGCTTTTCCCCTCAGTGCCCATCTTTGCTGGGAAGGACATTGCCATGGGATGTGGTGATGTATGTGAGCAATTTATAAAAGAGTTTAAGTTCATTGAGGGTTGTTAAATACTGGGACACAAACACAATCATTGACTCAGGGAAGTTATAACACCACAGCAACAACTGGGATTGTTTGGGATGGGGAAAGAGAGGTGTTATGGAAGCACTGATTTTAGTTTGACACAGTACAGCCTCTCTCCCCTTAATTAAGCAAGCAGAAATTCAAGTCCTTAGGCACTGTTCTCCAGCTTTTAAGGCATTTACATGTACAGAACACCTCTTCTCCTTCCCCTGGGGACTGAACAGCCTTTGTCCACCACCGCTGGAGCTATTTTTAAACAGCAGAGGCGGCTTTTCCACAGTGTCAACTCAGGAGCTGCTCTCTCCCTGAGCTCATAGAATAGGACACATATTCTGTCCAGCTACTAAAAATACTTGTAGAGTGTTGGATGTATAGGGACTGACAGATCTCTGAGATATCCGTAGATGTGGGTCATCATTTGGGTCGAGTTCCCCTGATTTGGCTGTGATACCAGGCTGCTGCTCGTGTGTTTCTGGCTGTTGACTTTATTCCCACATGACACAAACCTACCCAGGATCTGTGTGGGATCACATCAATCCAGAGGTACAGGAGGGGCAGAGAAAATATTTGTCCCTAATACTACAGGGAAAGGCTCTAAAGCTTGGCCATGTGTTAAGTAATGCTTCATTTCACTAGGAGCTTCCCTGATCTCCAAGGCATTACTCATGGAGGAGGGACCTGCTCACCATGAGTAAAGGCTTTGGAATCCTGCCTCTAGTGTGGAACACTGTGACAGCAATACTGCATATGTAAATCTCTGCTTTGTACCACATGTGCATGACATTAGGAAAACACTGCATAACAAAGAGCAAAATAGAAAAGCATGTTCAACACCTCAGTCGACATTCAAGCTGCTGATTTACAGGGCCAAGGGACAAGCTCTTGATCTTCTGTTCCAACAAAATGCAGGAACCAGATGCTGACAAGTTATCCAAGGAATGTGGTCCTCTAAGAACTTATCGAACCTGTCCATAAGTCCATCCATGTGCAGAGGCAATGCAACTTTGGACAGCACTAAGAAAAGAGAGCAGCCTCTACAGGTACATTTATGGCTTCCACAGATTCTAGAGAAGTCTCACAAAAGATGAGGACACTCAGGACCATGAACATTTGTGGCTTGACCTTCCTTAATCTCAAGCAGTAGATTCCTCAGAATAATATGCATTGACAAAGAAAGAAAGAGGACAGTATTTGATCTTTTGCTTTGCTGTGGAAAAGCAGAGCATATGGCAATACAGAAAGCACATTTTCTGCTCTGCCTGTCTGCTAGTATCACTATAAGAAATCGAATTCATCAAATTATAGCCTTGTGAATCATGTTTTTAACTGATTTTGCAGGGGAGGCAGAAAGGGAAGGAGAAGGAATGGAGCTTGTGTCAAGCTTGTCTGTGCTCATCACACAAAAAAATAAAAAGAGGGAAAAAACGTCTTTTAGTTATTTTCTCTGTAACAGAATGGTGTTCAATGACTACTCAGCAACAACACAGGAAACTGTTGAAATTAACTCATGTCATATATCACAAAAATACTTGTAGGTTCTTTGACTGCTTTAGTTTCATATATGGCTTGCAATCCACAATCTACAATGAGATGTGAGAATGTGGTTAAGAGTTGAGAAATTATTAAAAAACCCAAATGTGTTATTCTAATGAGCAAATTCCACAGTCTATACCATATTATCTCAGTAACTCCACTGACATTAAACAACATCCAGTCTGAATATCTGCTCAGTTCCAGTCCTACACAGAAGTGTCAACAAGAGGGCATAAGCTGATTTTTATGATGTGAATCAAGTCTGGTGGAAACTATTAATGCTTAAGTTTCAGCAGTGGGTTGGCCTGATAGATGGTATAAAATAAAGACTATCCCTGCCCTAGGGGGTTGCAGTCTAAAAAAAGACCAAAGGAGAGTATTTGTCTCTTGCAAAGTGATTTATTCAATTGTATCTCTGAGTTTATAGTCTACTTCAAGGTGGGCACATTTGTCATGTAAATTTTAGTTCCTGTGAGGATCACAGAATAGGCCATACTGATGCATGCTGATTCCAGAAATTGTGTTTAGTTAAAAAGTGTATTAAAAAAATATTTCCTGTCTGTTCAGGCACTTGGAAGTTGAAATGATTTAATTTATTGGTTAAGAATAAGTTTTATTTCTAGCCTTCTTTGAATAATGTGGCTAAAGTAAACATCTTACGGACAAAATGTATCACTTCCAGAAGTGATTCTTTCTACATTTTTGTTTTAGGGAAAATTTCTGGGGAGAAAAGTATTCTGAAGGAAAAATATTCCAAACCTGAAAGCTGCCAAACAACCTGCTGTTCAGTAAATTCTGCCACAACAAACAAGACTAATAATTTCAAGAAAGAGTGCTCATTGTGAACAAACCCGCGGCAAAGCAAAGGGCTGGACTAATTGTTGGATCAGATAATCTGCAGGACTCTGATTTAGTGTTTGAGGTCATAATTGGGTCCCTGACCACCTGCTTTGGTCACTGGAAATGAATGCAGCTGGACTTGGCTGGTCACTCTGTCAGACATTTGCTAAAGGATGCACTGAGTGTGCTCTTGTTAGCAGTTTGTTGCTGTTCAGGCTTAAGTCAATGGAAATTGTTGCTGAGCTTGAGTCTTGCTGTCAGTAACACCAGAAGTAGTACATGTTCTTAGGTAAAGAAATAAAATTTTCTCTCCTTTGCCACAGGGCTTTTTGAAGCACAACAGCAGGAATGCATGTTAGATAATCTACAATTCAGAATGCTTCCTACACAGAAGAGGCAAAAAATGTAACGTGGCTTAGTAGAGACTGCGGGCTTTGTGTCAGAAACCTGGTGTCCCAGTGCATGTCTCTGCTCTGTATCCTTCAGCAAAGGGCATAACCTCTGACCCTGCACTTCGCTTTCCTTTAGGTAATGATATCTGCCCTCTTTTTAAAAAATGTTTTTAAATATACATGCAAGATAGGTTGGATCATTACAGAGCAAGCACACAAACAAATATACACACACCCAGACAGCCGTAGTGATACATAAAATGCAGACACTCCCATGCAGAGAAATGTACTGATGACCTTAGGCTAATGACTAGAGTCTGGGTGGTACTGCTGGCATTCACAGAGCACACACTCAAATAGCTGTGCAGGTCTGCGCAGGCAGCCAGAGAGCCCTTTTGCATGATTCTGGCTAGTGTGGATGTTCCCAGGCACGCTGAGCCATTTGGGGTAGCTGGCAGCTGCTGGGATGCTGCCAGGCAGGCAGCTCTGCTAGCTCTTCTCTAGCCTCAGAGGGCAGAGTTTTTAGTCACAGTAAGGAACAGGGAGAACAGTTCCCAGTTTGTAGAGAGCTGGGATTTTTATTTTCTTATTTATCATAGCTGCTATTTCATTTAAAGCCCATGTGTATTTAGCAGGAGCCTTGCTAGATTAAGTGTGGTGCAGCTGGTGCTCAAGTCTCAGAAGTGTCTCTCATTCAGTGCTTCCCTCAGTGGCGAATGGCCTGGCCTCTCCTGCGTAGTTTAAAGTTGCTGTGTTTGGAAATGCAGAAAGGGAAAGCCTTGGGAGGAGCAAGGAAAGAAAAGGAAAATCAGTTGTGGAGATTTTCTATTTCCCCAATTTTAAGTCTAATTTTGAAGCAATCAGAAATAGTTCATTCTAGGTGGGCCCTCTCTAATTTTCAAACTTTGTAATTTTCAAACTTCCAGAGCCCTCCCACAGGATGTCAGGTTATTAATATTATTTGTAACATAATATTACAACTCTCACAGGTATATAATATTTTCAGTACATGGCACTGCAGCTTGCTCTGCTGAGAGGTTAAGCCAAGCAATAGCTCCTTCACTATCTGTCAGCTTCAAGTCATTCAGCAACTCACATGTGGTTCACAACTGAGTCTTGTTTCATGTGTTGTTTGCTAGATCAGCTACAAACTTGTGAAGTGAAACTGTTGTTCCTGAAAAGAAAAAGCTCTAGTGGTGCTTTTACTCTCTGTGAATAGAGCCTTTCCTACAAACTCCGTGCAGGGTTCCTGTCCAGTCTGGAGCAGGGTGTTTCAAGCTGTCCTAGCCAAGCCCGTTAGCACAGGCTGAACAGCACTGGTAAATTACTGCATTCACAGTGTTCTGGTTAGAATCATAAGCTGAATTTTACTCCGTCCCAGAAGGAAGAGGCCTACCACACATTGCTCCCCTTAATCTAAGATCTTGCCCAGATACAGGTTCAGTCACATGTGAACAGCACTGCTAGTGCGCCGAAAGAGTATGTGATACTTTGGACCCATCCTACCTCATAAACAGGGCTCAAGTTCAGAAGTTATTCAGAAGCTGTTTATAGCAGTTCTGTACAATCAAACCAAAACCAAAAGCACCCAAACAACTATCAATGCCTGAACTCCAGCACCTCAGCATGCTTTTGGCTGTTCCATAACCAAACAAATGAGTCTAATGTCTCATTATGTGTATTCAAACAGGAAGCTACTCTGCAAGCTCCCAGGTTGCATTTGACCCCGAATAAAAGTGCTGCTTTATCAGGCAATGCAATCCTAGGTGTGCTTATAGGAGACAAAGTATTTCATATGCAGGCAAATAACTTTATCACCCCTGACTTGCTTTATTGCTTTGTCTTTCAACACATTAGACGTTATGGGATCTTCCCAAGTTTCTGCCCCAGCAGCACCTCCTTCCCTACTACTACTAACCCTTCAGGCACTGCTTCTAGTTCGGTGACTGCTAGTTCCCAAAAATAAAAGATCCTTTTAACCTGGCTTCTGAGATGAAACAGTCTTTTTGGATACTGGACAGTCCCCTCAGAGAGAGATAAATATTTTGTAGTGAAAGAGATTCCCAATGAACTACTCATGCTCTTCAAAAGACAAGAATAATAAATTGATCTAAATAATGCATTAGATTAATACAGGATTTCTACATATTTCTTTAATGAAACATATTTATAGGAAATTAGGTTTCTTTAGTTCATCTGTTCTTGGAACTACTCCTTTTCCTACTCTCGAGAGAGTAACGAATTCTATAAATTCGTCAGAATTACTCAACAAATGTTTGTAATAGTTAAGACACATTCCACTTCCAGAAGCTCTTTGAGGCAAAGGCTCCTCTTAATTTTTTGGTGCCTGATACTCTGTATTTGGCCAGCATGACTCAGCGCCGGAACATGATTTCTATTCCCTGAGTGGATGACTCAGTCTGCACATACGAGAACAGTGCCTGAAGAGCACGCAGCACATCGCACACAGAAAAAGATAAGGGAAAGAGAATCCTCTGAGAGTCTGCTTTAGAGATATTAAACATGCTCTGTAGATATTATTATCTTTTTCTATACAGGAATATAAATGGTCATGATTTTAAGGAAAATAAGTAATCAAATTCAGCAACAGTTCTTATACTCACCTTGGCACAAAATAGTTTCCTGTTCTTTTGGTTTTTTGGGTTGGTTTGGTTTGTCTGGGCTTTTTTTGTAAATGCATTTAATGAACAGATTAGCATTTATATCTGGAGAAATAAAACTCCCCTCAAATATTCCTGTGTACAAATGTGATAACTAGTTGAATTGCTTGATGCACTATTAGAAGAAATCAGATGGTGACCGTGGTACAAAGAGCATAAGGAGACAGTGCACACACACTCTCTTGCAAGAAGTAAAATGGACTTAGCAAACATGCTTGCCAAAAACAAAAGCAAACATTCCCAAATTACATCAGACCCAGTGCTAAGACCACAAACTTCAAGAGATGGGATGACTGCAGTGACCCTCAGTGTACAGAGGCTTTCCCCACTAAACATCTTGACAGAGGACTCGCTCTTAAAACAGCTCACATGGGGCTTACTGCCTTTTTGGAACACTCAAGAAAACTTAACCATTCCCCAGTTTCTCACTCCAGAAGCAATAGATGGTTGTGGAAGCATAGCTTTAAGTCTACAGAAATGCTTGACCAACATCTGCTGTATTTTAATACTTCAGTTTTATAGATGTTGGAAAATGAAGAGACACAGAAAAAAAGGATTAAAGCTGGTAATTTTTTTAGTTCAGTGTGACTGTTATTAGGAGTTCTTCATTTTACCCTGTTCATTGCCTAGATATAGCCACAGACCAGGGAAAAAGCCATCTGAGGACAAAAACAAACAAAAGCCAGGCTGCCTTAAGTCAGAGCCCATGTCTCACAAACTTGCAGTAGCCTGCAGCACACCTTGACCACAGCACTCAGACACTCCAGGCAGAAGAGCCCAGTGGCTAAAGAATATGGCTAACAGGCAAAACATTTGGGCAACAGAGCACCAGTCACCCCACATTCCCACTGCGGGCAAAGTATTGGAGCTCATGTTTGCCAAAGTTTATGGGTGCCATGAGGTTCTAGCTGCCTACATGGAATTGCCCTCTTGCCTTCCCAGAGCAAAATGTATCCACCTGTAGAGACAGATATTATTGCTTACCTCACAAGACGTTTGGGAACTTTTAAGGGTGCTACTTGAGACTTTTACCTGAAAAGCGAATCATTATAGTTTATAGGCCCAAATTTTTAGATAACAAAATAGAAGTCTCAGTCACTTGATTAAAAGGTGATTACATACCAGCATAAACCAATAATTTGCTTCCAAGAACACAAGGCATATGATTTAGGAATAAAGAATTCTTATGACTCTTGCACAGGACTTGCCAATAGCCCTGCTCACTTCATTGAGGAAATTTAGTCTTTACCTGGCTTCTTGCTGAAAGGGTTGTGGTGAGGCAAGCACATTTGTTGAGTGTTGTTGGTCTTGCTCTGAGCTGTACAGTTCTGGGACAACGGAGATACTTGCCTATCATGGCCTCATCAGCAAGTCCAGCTTCAGAAAGGACAGCAGCCAAATGAGGTGCTGAGGTGTTCTGGGGGCTGAACTGCAGTCCGTAAGACCCAAAAGAGTTTTTCTTCTCCATGTCAGGATTTGAAGCACCTGTCAGTTGCATGGATATTCAAAAATATTAATTCAAATAGTACAAACCACTAAAACTTTGTCATTCAATTCAGAGCTACAGTTCAACTGAGATAAGTGACTCTCAGAGGGTACAAATTACATCTTGACTTAAGACAGTCTCTAGCATATGAAGACAGAATCCAGCTTCTAATCAATCTTTTTTTAGGTAGGGTATGCCAGATTTCCTTTAAGGAGTTTTGACCTCTAGAGCATTATTTCCTTACCTTTCTTGCAACCTTGAAGTTTTTCAGGGGTGTTCAGTACTCCAGGGTCGTGAAGCTCTTCTCTGAGGGCATCAACTGATGAGGGAATTATTTGTTTTCTATCCTGCTGTCTGGCATCCTTCTGTGAAGCTTGTCTGAGTCTGACGTATGCTGCTGAGGTTGTGCTTTTGCTAATCATTGGACTGGTCGTATTTTACTTCCTACATGTTTATAAATAAAAGTTTGGACAACAGTTGTTTTAGTGTGAACGCGTGGTATTTTGTATCTTTCTTAAATCCTCTGCCTTGCTTTAACAGAGAATTCCAATCTACATATTTTAAGGAAAATGTCATGCTCATTGGTGCTGCATGAAAACTTTAAAAATTGGTATTGAAATGATTGGCAAATAAATAAATGAGAAATAAATCCCTTTTCCCCCTGAAATAAATTTTAAAAAACCCATAAAAGGTGATGATCTGTAGATGCAACACCAGAAGACAAAGAAGCAAAATCACAGTTATTAAGATGACCTGATTACTAAAACCAATCATTCTGTTTCTGGGTGACAGAGTTTTGAATGTCTGTGGCTTGCAATAGCAGATGCAGATGTACCTGAGCAGACACAGGGAGAAAGGGGAGGAGAGAAAGGTACTATGGTGCCTCATCCCTGGGACCTGGAGGTGCTCCCTGTCATCTTCCACACAGAGGCTTTTTCACCTCCTGCACAGAGATCAATTAAGTTGTAGGAAAACTACCAGGAAAGTTTCATAGATGGCCCTCTGCTCTTTCTGTCTCTAGTTCTCTGGAGTGGCCTGCAGTCCAAAACTCAGGTTTGAAGTACAGGCCATGCCAAGAAAGGTTCCCTGGGGAATATTACTGGATCACTGCTCAGTCCAAGCAGTCCCCAGCATGGAGTCAGATTGCCATGCATAGTTCAAAGCTACTTTTCTACAAGATAAATTGCAATCTATGGCCATTTAGCCCTTGACAATTTTCTACCACAGTACGGTAAAACTTCTTCTATTAGCAGTTATTTGTACTAAAAGTATTTCTTTTCTCTGTTAGGCAGTTTTATACTTGCAGCACTAGGGAAAGCCACCAGAATAAACACTGCTTTATAAGCCTGTGGAGTTTATGATACAGTTGTGAGCTGGGAAAAATGCTTTGTTTGTGCCTTGCCAACTCTGTGGTAGTATAAAGATGAAGCCAGACATCAAAACATTAACTGAGAGAATGCAAAACAGACTTCACAACATTTCGCACTTACTAGAGGCTTACTCAAATTTGGAGAGGTAAATATATTTATAGCTGCTTTCAGAAGTGTCTAAACTGAACTGAACTGCGCACAAGTACTTAGTGCTTTCAAAACTTAAACTTTACAGAAATAGCTCCATAGATATAATTCAGAACTAAACACTGCCATCTTTGTTGGTATGAGCAATTATTTTACTACCTACCAAGTATTGTACATGTCACGATGAATTTAAGTAGCTCATTCTTGCTGTCTACAACCTAACCTCAGTAATTTACAGTTACATCAGACAGGATTGCAGATTTTACCTGACACCTAATTCCTACATCATTGGAGCATATTGAACACTGGCAGGAGTTCTCTATGGAGGAGCAACTCACCCCAAAATAGCCTTATTGTGAAGCAAAACTTGAGCGTTGGGAGCAGCATCTTGCCTTAATCTACCATCCACACATCATCTCTGTAGCAGTGGGGAATTCTGTAACCATGTTGTGACCATGATGACTGTGTAGAGGTTAGAGGAGCAGCCACAGCATCTTGTTCCACATGAAACAAGGAGCAGAGACAAATGTAGCTTATAATCATCTGCAAGGGGCTGTTTGGAACAAACAAAACAAAAAACCTGACCGTGGCTTGATGCTTGTGTTTTGAATGGATTTCTTTTCTTTTGAAAGAAAACGCTGCAGAGCAACTTCTTGTCCTCTACAGTCAGGACAGTACTCCACTAGGTAGGTTTAAAAATTGAATTCCACCATCAACCTTGAATATATTGTGATATATTTCTGCAAGGAGAATAAAAACAATTCTAGTTTTTAAAAGAAATATACCTTACATTATGCCCATTGCTCAGTACAGCTGTGTGTGTATACTGTATTACAAGCACACTCACACTTCAAAAATATCTTAGTGACCTGTGTAAATTTTCAAGGTGGTTTTCTTTTGTCTCCTTTTGTTCTGCTTATAATTTTCTCTCTCTGTGTGTGTCCACGTTCAGATGTCATTAAACTACCAGGTGTCCAAACTGGAGTGACTCCCTTGCTAGGTGAGCAAAATACCATTTTTCATGTAATCCTGCTACACCTCATGCTACTTGTAGCTTGGTTTCCTAAGGCAATGAGGTTATTGTAATTGTGCACTGCGTGTGTATGTTTGTGTGTATGCACAATTGGACTCAGTCTCCTCCCAGTAACCTTCGACCCTGCTGGCCAACCAGTCCAGTGTAACAAACACATGGCAGCTTCAGATATTTTTAGTTCCTCCAGCAAGGAAAATAGGCCAGCAGACAGTGAGGAGAAAACGCCCATCAGCTCCCCCACCGAGAAGGCTAAGGCATGGATGCCCTGGATGTGAGTGCAAAGAGTGAAATATCCAGAACTGTAGTCCTGGGAAAACAATGGGATTTTGCATCTCATGAGACAGCAGATAACACCACTGCAAGATGAAACTGCAGGAAACCAGACTCCACCACCTCCACAGCTCTTGGATGAGTTGGGCAGCACCTAGACACAGGTTAAGGTTTAGGTTGCCTCTTGAGACATGGCCACCACCACGTTCCTCATTCAGGGGACCCCTAACTCAATTTTTACATCACTGAAGTCTACTGAACAGTCAAGAAAAGTCCCCTGCATCCCTCAAGATGTGGAGCCCTTCTGTAGGCACAAGGGCCATCATGCTTTACAAATTAGCCTCCAAGGGTAAATGCCCTTTTCTTTCCTCTTTATTTAAGGTGCTCAGTAATTTGCTACCTCTGCAATGACTGATAATTACACCATGTTCCAAGCTATGGAGGTAGAGGAGGAGAGCTCCTTGACCCAGTCTGCCTTAGCTGATGATAGCTATTTATAGCTTAGATCTACAAACAGCGCACCTGGGGTGCTCAACTCTGTCTGCAGACCAGGGAATTGACTACATTACCGAGGCTAGAGAGGCCCTGTGTATAACCCAGTGAAACATCATTTTTCCAATTCTCTAATCAGCTTGCAATAGCACACCTTCTTTTGTCCTGTTGGGCTGCTCCACCCACGGTCAGAGGCCACATGGGCTCTTCAGCAGCACAGCTGACCCATCAGTAGGCAGACAAATCTGGGAAAAGAGCATGCAAGTCCTGCCAACTCATCAAGCAGCATTACTTCCTCATACCCAACTGGCTGCAAATCGCTCTTTCTAAAATGATGATTATAGTTGGATCAGCAAATGTGGCCTTCTACACTGTTCACTGTCCTTGTGGGAATGCCTTGTTCCTATAACAATGACGCCCCCATAAAGCCAGTAGGAAGTGTTCTGGGCTTTGTAAATCATAAGATATCTCAAACTGGAAGGGACCCATAAAGATCATTCAGCCCAATTCCCTGCTCCTCGTAGGACTACCTAACACTAGAATATGTAACAGCATCATCCAGACACTATTTGAACTCTGGCAGGCTTGGAGCCATAACCACTTCCCTACAGAATCTGCTCCAGCACCCAAACATCTTCTCAGTGAAGAACCTTCTCCTAATGTTCAATCTGAACTTTCAATGATGCAGTTACCTTCCATCTCCTCATGTCCTCTCACAGGTCACCAGAGGGAGAAGGTCAGCACCTCCTTCTCTGCTGTCCCCTTAAGAAAGTCATAGACTCCAATGAGGTCTCCACTCAGTCTTCTCTAAGCTGAACAAGCCCAGTGACAGCTGCTCAATTCACCTTGGCAACACCTCCAGCCTTGGTGAGCCATCATCTTCATCAGTGTTTGCTTTGACTTCCAGACGCTTGTACCTATTGTACAAGAGATGAGTGGAGACTAAATATTGTTTTATGGCAAGCATAACTTGTGGTTTTTCTGAACAAGAGTTAGGAAAACTAGATAACTGAACAGCACACCAAATAATCCCTTACCCAAATTTCAAATGAGTATTTCTGTCAAAGCCTCTGACCGTGTCAGAGATCAGCAAGAGGAAGGTTGCTTCATGAGAGAGGATAAGCCAGAGGGCAAGGGTGATCCCAGCACAAGCAATGCCACCACCACCTAGGGTGCCACCCCACAGGGCAAGTATAATACAGTTCAGTAACAGTCCCTTACAGGGCAAGCAAAAGGATCAGGTCCAGAGGACATTTCAGAGTGCAGTCACAAGGAGCAGGAGGCAGAGCTAGAGGTCCAACCAGGGGAACAGTCACAGACAGCATTGAGTGCAAGCATACCTACAATATAGGTCAGACAAGAACCAAAGGCTCAGAACTGCACCTAAATTTGGCTTCTGGGTCCACTGGCAGAAGGTGTGAGAGAGGCCCAGGTGAGTCTGATCTGGGCTATTAAGGTCTATTAGTGCCCTAAGGGCACTGAGAAGAACTTGAAATTTTACTCATAGTCAGGTATCAGGAAAACAACTTTAGCTGTTCACGCAGTTTCTTCCCTGTGTGTGTCTGTCTGTCCACCCAGCCCCTCAGCAGAAGCTTCTACCAAACCTTCTCTAGTCCAAGACTAACAGTATGTGATGGAGTAATCACAGTGTGTACCTGCAACCAGGAAACGCCACCACCAGCATAGTGGAGCATGGGTGGAGCCACAGACAGTGACACCAGCTGGGAGGGCATGATTCACAGGTGATGGATCACCACCCAGCACTGGGAACCACCTGCAGGACAAAGGCAAATCTGTGGCTGATAAATGAAGTGCTTTTTGGTTTCTAGGTCAGCAAAGAAGGTTTATTGCAAAAAAGTACCTGCTAATTGATTGGGTCTTCAGCTTGAAGACAAACCAGCCTGCACAACTAGGTTTTCATGCAGTGGGAAGCAGAGTGTAGATGTGAGGCATGGGAGAATTGGGGGAAGAATGCATGGACATATCGGTGTCAGGACCTGTCCAGGGCTCATGCCCACCCCAGGGAAACAGATAGTAGTCCCAGGAACTGCACAACACACAGAACCAGCTTATTCCATTACAGATAGCACAAGCAGGGTGGAGCAACCAGCAAAGAAAGAAATCAAATTTGATTGCATATTGCCTCCTAAACCATGGGTGCCCAACCACAACATACCCAGTAGTTGTGGTTATCCAGTCTCCAAAGTCAATAGGAGGGCAAGAAAATGCTCATGAAAATGAGTTTACACATTGTACTTTGATACCATATCAACACAGAGTGAGGAATGGCACCTACTGAATACCTCCCACACCCTGAAGCATCACCGCAAGATTCTTCTTAGTGTTTGAACCTTAAAGCTATCATAAGGTAAAGTGGTACTGCTGTGAGGTTAAAAACCAGAGCAGGAATTAACCTTTTGGCAATGCCATGTTCACTGGATAATAAAGGAGTTTTCCAACTCAGAACTTTGATATGAAGTCCATACACCTAAACGGACTTAATTTTTTTGCCCCAGAATTCGCCTCTGTGTTGGAGCTTTTTGCCACTAGAGCTAATGGTGCAAAAATATTTGTGTGAATGCAAACACTGGAAAGGCAGAGAAAAAAAACTTTCCCCTTTTATCTGTCAGGAAATTTCTAAAAAGATGCCACAGAAGAAATTTGCCTTATTTTCTTTTTATGGTGTGACACAGTGTCAGGTCATGCTGGCTTTGGCTGTAATCTTATCAACAGTATCTCATCCTTTAGGAATCCCTGCTACAATTTCAGCTGGAGTACCTTTCTGGAAAAAAAGGACTTTTGAGAAAGAAAAGCAGTTGTATGAGATGACCTAATAGTTGAATAATCTTTTCCCTTTAGGCAAAGCATGAAAAGACATGAAAGCTACCAAACAGGGTGATCAGAAATAACTGGAAATACGTGTCCTGAAGGGTGGTATATGATAAATCCCAAGAGTCACTCAAAACCTCACTAGCAGTTATTTGCCCCTTCTGAAGCTGGGGGTTTTTGGAGACTGACACTTTTTTTTCCCTTTATTATCTTTGACACACACACATAGACACACACACACACACACACACACACACTCTCACATTGACAAACACATAATGCCAGGATCTACACAGATACATATCGCGGATGGAAAATAAATGGCAGTATAGGAGCCCTAGAGATTAAAGAACTTAGCTATTCTTATGTGAGGGCATATGACTGAACCGACAGACTCTCCCTACAGGTATCCGCCATACACATGTTGCACAAAAATGCACACATTATACTCTACTTTGTTGAACATGTGTTTCCTCAAGTTTTCTCTGCAGAGCTAATTCAGCATAATGACAGTGGACTATAAAAACCATTACTTAGGACAATATTAATACATATTTTGTTTAATGGGGCCTTCTTAGCTCACTGCCAAGTAATACGTAAGGAAATCATCATTCGTTAGGGAAGCTTGAGTAACACTGTAAGGACCCAATTTGCTTAAAGGATCTGAAGTTATTGCTGGGCACATGTCCACTGTTTCTCCAGATTTGCAGGAGCATAGAAAGAGTATTTTTCCCCTGAAGTTACTTTTATATTCTTCTGCTTTTTAGATGTGTATTTAAATACAGAAATTCACATGAACATAATACCTGAGAAGTTACTTTCTTAATAAAAAGCAATTATAGAAGGTAGGTCAAATGCTGGTCCCATTTGCAAATGTATTGACTTCTGTGGGGGTTTAGTGACCTGCCAAAGACTAAAGTTTGACTCCGTGTTCCCAGAAAGGGCTATGGTTAGGAAATCTGAAACCTTTGTGCATTCATTAAATGTGTAAGTAATAGAACTGCTGGTGTTCAAAGTACTTTTGAAATATGCCCGTGAGACTGGATGTCAGCCTTTTCAGAGAACAACCTTGCCTCTTTCCTTTTCTCAAACTTGAATGCAGAAAAAATACAAAATCCCCCAGAACAGGCTGGCTAGAGTGCAGTGTAGGGTTCGGGTAAGGGGAGTGGAATTCAGGCTTTTCTGAGACAGATTAGCAGCAAGTGATCTTGGTAGTTTGGGGTGTGAGATGGCTTGTGCCAGTTATCAGACACATTAGGGAGGGAGTCAGAGCATCCTGCAGCTAAACCATATTGCAGCAGGGAGACTGGCTGGCCTTAATGGGAGCAGATGGGTAGGCAGGTTGGAGATGTCTGTAGTCGGACACCTGTGCCAGGGGACGGCTGCACCACACCTGAGTCAAAGAGACTACAAGGATAGCTCTGGAGAGCAGGATTGAAGGCTGGCTGCTAGTGGCTGCTGGAACATCAAGGTGGGGAAGGTATATGGAGCTTCTGGGAAAAGAGAGGATTTGTGACTCTATGGAAAAGAGCAAGGGAAGACAAAGGATAAATGTCACCTCAGTTGCCAGGATCAGCAGTGAGACTGACAGCTGTCGAGTTTGGAGGTAAACAGCTGATAACGTGCATTTGTAGCCCAGAAAACCAACCTTGTCCTGGTCTGCAGCAAGAGAAGTGTGGCTAGCAGATCAAGGGAGGTGATTCTTCTGTTCTGCTCTGGTCTCTTGAGACCCCACCTGGAGTGCTGCATCCAAGGTCATCAGCACAGGAAAGACATGGACCTGTTGGAATGAGGCCAGAGGAGGCCACAAAAATGATCAGAGGGCTGAAGCACCTCTCCTACATAAACAAGCTGAGAGAGTCGGGGCTGTTCAGCCTGGAGAAGTGAAGGCTCCATGAAGACCTATTGTGGCCTTTCAGTATTTGAAAGAGGATTAGAAGAAAGATGGGGACAGATTATTAGTAACAGGGCCTGTTGTGATAAGACAAGATGTAATGGCTGTAAACTAAAAGACCATATAGATTCAGACTAGATATAAGGAAAAAAGATTGTGATGAGTTTGGTGAAATACGTGTACAGGTTGACTGAGAGGTTGTAGATGTCCCATGACTGGAAACATTCAAGATCGAGTTGGACTGGACTCTGAATGCCTTGCAGGGTAAGAATTTGGGTTTGACAGGTCTTAGTGAGTCTACAAAGCTGAAAAACTCAAGACTCCCACAAAATAGGTGTTTAAGTAGTCTTGAAGTAATTTTAAAATTTGCCTGACTTATGGTAAGACCTGAAGAGAATGTAAGAGGTAAGTTCTACCCCTGCCTTGGCCCACCATGAGATGCTTTAAAGGAGGTTATTCTTCCATGAATAAAGAGAAAGCTCTCAGAATAAGTCTTTAACTTGTCTCAAAGGTGTTCCAAAAAAACTGAGAACACCAGCCCCAAGGTAGCCTGAACAAGGAGACCCTGCACACAAGCATAGCACATCCTCATGGAGGGTCAGAAGAAGAACAGACAATGCTGTGTCTCAAATGCTTTTACATCTGGCTGGCAGAAGGTTATCTCCAGTCTGAGGTGCAGACAGTGATATATTACCCTGGCTTGTGAAGTGTCTAAGACAGAGAGACTTAGAGAAGCCCCGAAGTGAATGCTATAGATATGTTTCCTAAGAAACAAGTGTAAGAAGTCCCAGGAGCAAACCTGAGTAGTAGGTCCTTAGTATGGCTCTGTTTATTCTACTGCAATCAGGTGTCCCCAAGGTTTGGGGTCGGGGTATCCCCCACAAGCTGGTATGTATTAGGCTGCACTAATTTTGAGTCCTTTCACTCTGCAATGTGCTCCCAAACTGTCTCATCTCCTCTTGTACCCTTAACTATTTTAACACGTCCCCATGACATTATCGGGGCATGAAACAAATGCCCTCAGATGGACTACATGCTCTGGAGGAACACAACGCAGTCCTCACATTAGTTCATTCACTCTGAACACAAAAAAATGACAGCTTGCAGTCAGGAGGGCATTGAATGATCTGCTGACTCAGAGTGTGGATGTCTCTCTACATCTGCTCCTGCAGGCTTGCCCTTAAACAGGCAGAGGTACAAGTGTTTCCCTTTGGAAAGAAGACACGCAAAGTTGCAGGGAGGTGACACAACCTTCCCTCCGTTCTGACTCTCCCTCGTCTCAGTGGGTAGATACACTTCCTGCAACTTCAGAGATTCCTCTCCTGTGAAGAGACATCAAAGTTTGCAATTCAGCCCCATGTTTTCTAAAAATAATTTAGAGGAATTATTTCCCAACTTTCCCTTCTTTTCTACATTCCTCATGCCCTACATTGAGCGCTACACCTTCAAATGGCAACAGGTCACAGGAGATACTGGCAATCTTCCTGTTCTAAATAAGGACAACCATTTCTTTAATGATGACCACAGTGGGACCAAGACCAGTTCTTCCCTAATTTATTTGTCACTGAGCACAGCTCTCAGAAAATATATGTTGTGGTGCCTCGTGCATTCCTGTGAGAGGTATATCAACTCCCAGTCACGTGGCAATAGATGTACTCAAAGATTGCCGTGTATGTGTTCTGAATTGCATTATTATGCACCTAGTCACACATGTAAATATGTTGCATTGTTTTTGTGACCATAATCAAGATATCTATGCAAAGTAGACGTTACTCTCACGTTCAGGCACTGGAGCAGAACTTCCATTGCAAAAACAGATCAGTCAGGAGTTGCACAGGGTTGCCAGGTTCCCAGAAGGCTGTAGCTCAAACAGTTGGCCCCTCAGAAACATCATTTTCCTGTGTTTGCTTCCCCCTTTTGTGCACTGCTGCCTGTATGTGCTTACGTGCACAGAGCATGTCCTTTGTAAGCAAACACCGGGAGAGGGAACATATCCGTGACATGGGTACAGACATGTAAGTGCAGAAGAAATCTTCTCCTTTTTTTTTTTTTCCAGAAAAGCAAGTGTCATTAGGGCCACTTGTTTCCTTTGGACTCTAACCAGTAAAGTACATTTATAAAGCAGTAAAAGTACTGAAGGAATTTCTGCTTGGTGGCAGGAATAGTAACACATTTTAGATCTTTTTATTACTTATGCAAGAGACTCCGATGATGTGCTCCTAAATACATGAATTTGAACCGAGGTAAGTAATGTTTTATGGAGCATTCTTTAATTTCTGTAAAGTTTAAATGAATATAGCTTTTTTACTTGTTGACGTTTTTTTCTCCTCAGATATACAGGTTTCTGAAATATTTTACTGAAATCTGTACATAGTTTCTTGAAGCAGAAACTGTTTTCAATACACCTGCTTGCAAACCTTTAAGACATGAAAAATCCTCCCTTAAATGATCATAAATCATCAATAATTTTTTAAAATTATTAGACCTGACTGAAAAATATTCCCTTGAGACATTCTTTTTATTTTTTATTTAATGGGACAACTAAGACCATGCAAACATGCATGAACTTAATTATATGTTTAACCCTTTGCAAAAGAAAAACCTTAAAATTCTGCCTGTGAAAGCATGAAAATCCCATACAGTTCATTTTTATATACATGGATATATGCCCACCAGAAGCTTTGGCTCATCCTCCTTACAAGCAATTAGTTATTTGAGCCTTTTGATGAAATGATCTGTGGAAGATCAGTGTTCCAGAGAACCAAAGCTTTAATAGATATTTAATTGTATATTTTGGGAAAGTGACAAAGTGATGGATGGAGTTATCACAAATTACATTCTCTTCAAGTGAAAACACCACCTTTCGGGTACAGTAAGCAGCACCAATTTGGCCAAGTAATAGTTAAGTGATTTTATAATAAAGAAGCTGATACAAGCAAAGCTCCAAAAAGTACTGAGCTTTCATTTGCCTTTTGGGAGGACAGTGCAGAGACCAAATGCTCAAGGAGCCAAGCTTTAAAATATAATCAGGTCAGAGATATTGTATTGGGTATTTCTGGTGCAGATCAAAGGGAATTGTAAAGAGCTCGATTAATTCTTCTGTCCCAGCATGATGCCTGCTCTCACATAAACAGAATCTGGTGGACTGGTGTTTGTTTGCTGCACTAAGGTGGTATCTTTTTAATCGCCAGTTCACAGCCACCGCTCACGATGTGCAGGAAAGCCCATGAAACATGGGCTTTTGTAGGAAATTGTAGTTAAACTCTTGCAGAAAAGTGTATGCTACCCAGAGAACCTGTCCTCTCATCTTTGAGGTTGTGGCTTCCTGCTTGCTACCACCACAGCTCTGCTAAGCTCTTGAGGCAGGACTGCCCAATGCTGCATTTCAGGAAGGCTCATTCTGCCTTAAAAAGATGCAAATTAGTTAATCAGCATTGTAAGTTGGACAGCTAGTTATAAACTTCTTTACATACTCTTTGACTGTCTTACACAGTCCATATGAGACAGACAGATCTATGATAAAAAAATATGACCTGATCAAAGACATTGCTGTTGAGTGAACTAAAGCTGGAGTGTCAGAAGGAGTCTGGGATGGGAGGAAGGCTGCAAGAGAGGCGTCCTCAGCTGAAGTCATGTCACTGAGCCCGAGAAGAAGGCCTAGTTCTCATACAGCCCTATAGAGTAGGCAAACAACAGCTTCCAGCTTTAAATCCCAAGGATTTATTTTAACTGCCTCTCCCTTATTATAGGTTCTGCAAAGTAACAGTCTGTAATCGAATCCCTGAAAGAAACTCCAAAGGGAGAAAAATTCCAGCATATTTTTGCTTCTATTCACAGACACAGGCAGAGACCAAGCAGGACATACGGTCTAACTTTGACACCTCTCATCCATCTAACCAGTTAGTCCCTCTAGTACTTCCCATACAAATCAGAATAACCACAGGCTGGGCAGACATGAACCTTCCTGCCCAGGATTGTTTGTGCTGCAGAGGAATAAATGCTGGCAATGGGCAAGAAAACTTAGTAGTCAAACAGAAGTCAGAGATTGCACTTGCCATTTTAATAGTTTGGTGTTTTCAAGAAAGTCTGAGAAGAAACAGTGGTCAAACACCTTTCAGATGTACAACTCTACAGCCGGCCCTCGTTTACACCACTGTAACCAAGAACAGCCTTCTAATTATACTTGCTAAGGAGTGCAACAAAAGGATTCTCTCATCCTCACTGAAACTTGGAGAAGACCAGCTGAAAGGTCTGCCTGTTTCCAAATGTGATGTGCTTTCTATGTTACTTATCATCACACGAGGGACTAACTAACAGAATAACTACTAATTTTTGCAATTAAGATATTATCATTTTACCTGGAATTTCTTAGAGGCCTCAAGCTCTCAACTTACTTTCTGGTGTAGAAGAGTTACAGTCAGTCCATATATTTTGATGTAGTTCATCAAGATGGAAACTGCTTTTCTTATGTTGTGTTCCCAACCTAAGCTTATAATCAAACAGGTGGGAATAAGTTCTAATTAATTGGCTTGAGGTGCCTTCATTTAATAGTTTGCATGGTACATCCCAATAACTGGGTACCTGAGTTTTTCCAGGAACTGCGAAATTACAATGAAGTCAGAGTTAAAACTGTACAAAAAAATGCCACACAGACTTTTTTTTCCCTAGATAACCTCCAGAAGTCTGTTCCAATTTAAATCACCCTGTGCTAATGATTTGTTCCATGAGGTTCACTTTGTGCTTCCACACACATTCAAAACACAGATGAAGAATCTGTTTTAGCTTTACTCGTGCCCCTTAGTTCCTTACCCCAAAAGCTCTGTCAAAACTAGCAAGATTCTTGATGGAGTGAAATCCTACTCAAGGTGAGTAAGAGTGCCACAGGATCCAAGATCTGCTGTTAAAATGCAGTTATGCATATTTGTGCGCTACTCTACACAAACACTCTGTGTTTGGAGGTTGGCAAGATGAAAGCAGGTCTTACCTTTCAGCTACTCTGTGACTAAGCACATTGTTTCCCCAAAGAATCCAGTCCAGTTTGCCATGAGTTTGTTATGACTATGAGCCATGACATCAGCAGAGAGACATCTTTTTGGTTTGATCCAAAACATGTGGAAATTGATGGAAGAGTGTACTCATTTTCAAAGGTATTGTTTTTTGCTCCTACGTTATACAATTAATATTCTATTCTGTTCTACTCAAGTATCACACTTGGGGAATACAATCATTAGGACATGCACTACTTTTTTGGCTGTACAGGAAGAACACAATATTTTGGCATTCATTTAATAAAACATAGCTGGGTTGGGGAAGATATGAAGGGAAGGACACAAGGAAATACCACATGGAAGGAGTCAAACACACAGAATTTCTCTGGAGGTGCCACTGGAGGTTCTTTTTGCATATCAAGACAAATGATCATGCTACTTTTGTCCTTGTACTTCTGAAGAAGAACTCCCTTCAAATACCACTTACTTCACAAGGGAGACATGCTTCTTAGGAAAAAGTCAGGGCCAGCATGAACAGGAAATTAGGTGAGAATGAGCAGGACCAGTTGTTCAGACTTGCAGAGCAAAAAAAAAAAAAAAAACACAAAAAAAACAAACCCAAACAACCCCTAAATCAGACACACAATTAAATATGTGAGAACTGGCTCAGGTCTTTAATGGCATGTTTGGATTAACATGCCCCCAAGAAAGAAAAAGACACCAGTTGTGTTTACAGTCCAAATGCTCAACCTTCCTTAGCTCTGCACTGCTTTCACAGAAAGGATCTCTCCAAAGCTGCTGCAGAAGTGGCAAAGTGCTCAATCTGGAGAATGCTGAGAGAGATCTACTGAGATGAAAAGGCCTGAAAAACAGGAATGAGAGGAATTGCATGTCCAGCTGTTACAGCCACTTCCCCCAAATTTCCTCTGCCCAGCAGCAGAGGACCCAGGTCAACTTCTGAGTCAATCAGCGCCAAAACAATACAAAAGAGTGAGTGGGAAGTTGCCCATTTCAGCAACCACTTTAAAAAGGGATGGGCTTTTAACCCTTCTACTTCAGAAGCATCTCTCCCTTTCGTGTAGTTTTGCTGTGACTACACACACTCATCAAATCTGTTGCTCACCACAGTCAAAATAAATTTAAAATTTTCCTGTCGTGCCAAAACCCCACTCTATGCCACCTGAGAAGGCTCTCAACAGGCAGAGGGTGTCTTGGCCATTCAGTCTTTGAAAACACCAACAGATAAATGAACAGCTGGACCTGCCCTTGGATCAATTTTATCCCACAACTCCCCTCGTCTCTCTGGGGTAGATAAGACTGGCCAGGTGCTGCTGAGCATTAACCAGTTATGTCCTTGTTCTACAGGTCCTAGAAAGCAAGTGAAGTTGTAGGTGATACCTCTCTATCTGCTCTCTTCAGCTGAAGAGCAGCAAGGGACTCTGCTCAAAAGTTAAGGTTGTCTGAGGGAATGTGCTTGTAATTCATTATCAAATCTATAATTCTTCAGGGGCTAGCCATGAATATCTCAACATGTGGTATCAAAGACTGAAGAATTGTTACTATGAATCTTCTAATTCTGCAGAAATATATTTTTTCAGTAACTATAAGGTGTGCTATATTTTCTTCACAATCCAAGTACAGGAATCCTACACATTCAGATCTTCCACACCCTGCAAAATTCAGAGATACTAACGAAATTGCATGTAAAACTCTCCCAGAATGCCTTATACCTCTACCACTTCTTCACAGCTCCCAGCTGTGTTTCTGAGAGTCCAGCTCTACAACACCAGAGCCTCTCCAACTACCAGCTACGAGTGGTAGTATGCCATTTATTCCCAGAAGTTCTCTTCTCCACTTGCACCTTTTCCATGGCTGAGCATATCCTTTTTCCCCATCTCTCCTTCAGCAAGAGTTAAGGTTTTTCACCTTCTGATCACAATTTCGGAGTTTCTTCACAGCATATTTTCATCAGAGAGTTTTTTCCTGCCATAGAGTAGTTAATTCATCTCTTCCACTTGGATTTCTCTTTTTCTGGACTGTTGTACCTTTCTGAGATCAGAACTCAAATGGAAATAATCACCAAGCTGTGTTAGCTCAGCACAAAAGATGACTTTGCTCAGATACAAACTGGTTTTGAGAAGGAAACTTCTCTGTGTGCGTGTTTACAATGCTTTCTGACAGGGCCTACGGAGTCACAGATTGTGATCTTCCTTTGCATCAGCAGTCTGCAGAAACAAGCTCCTTAGGCAGTGATGGTATTTTGCCTGTATTGAGGACAAGAGTATGATTAAATATATTCCTGGACCACTGTCAACTGACTTTTTTCCCAGAAAAGCAGCCAGTGATCTTGGATGTCCCATCGGAGACATCTGACTTCCAGAGGAGAATGTCAGGAATTTCTGAAGAATCAAAACCTCATACCCAGCATATGTTTTGAACTAGGCACCCAAAACAAATGGTCACTTGGAAGGAGGCTCCTGTTTTCTGAACACTCCCAAATAACTCTGAATACTCTGATGAGGAGGTGATGTGTCCACCAGAAAACGGCAAACTATTCAGAAACGCCAAGCACCAGAAAGGAACATTAAGAAAAGTGTACTTGACATCCAACTGTAGATCAAAAAAATAATTAAAAAAAAATTAAACCCCACCTAAACAAAACAAAACACAACATTATTAGCACTTACAACAGTAAAAAATTCTGACTCACGTTGTTCAGCAGCATGTCCCTGGCAGTACTGGATTTAAGAGTGGCCCAGCCAGAGGTACAACACCAGCTCCCAGCAATCAGCCACTTCAGTATTTGCTGCCAAATATCTCCTCTGGGATCACTGTGCCTATACATATGCTACCCTGCCTAGAATGCCCCCAGGAAAGGACTGGGATAATGCACCAGAGAGGGGAGGAAGGGGAGGCATTGCACTGACACTGGGACCAGGATACAATACCTGGGCTCCACCAACTGGTTATGGGCTCTGTGAAGTTTGACCTTTTATTTTGGCTCTCACTGACTCAGACTGCACACTTACACATCAGCACAGGGTGAAAGCAGGCTCTGGACTGTGTGAAAGCTAAAACCGGAGCAGGGGAATTCTTGCCCTTGGCATAAATGGCTACCACAGCAGCTGGCTGAAAATATTATAATGCATGGGAGTCTGGCAGGTGGCTCAGGGCTGCACAGCTTTTGTGGAAACATTCTGTAGTGCCCCAGAAAGCAGGAGTCAAGAGAAAATGCAATTTGCCTGTACTACAAAGTGATAAATAAAATATTTAAATAATGCAAAAGATACCATCCATGTTTAATACTAAATATAGAGCCCAAAGGTTACTATGAAATCTTCCTGTGTCCTGAGAGCAAAGCATGCTAACTCTTAGGGAAGGGATACCATGTACATACCACAAGTTCTCCAGATGGCATAGCAGTTCAAGAGGCAATCCTGCTGCTGCAAATACTAGAGGAGGCACGTGAGGGTCTGTAGGCTCTGGAGCTCTCTTAACAAGTGCTGTTTGCTGTGCAGGAAGCAAGGAAGGAAATTCTGCACAGGCAGGGTTACCCCATGCCTTTGCAATGTGTACAGCAGTGTTTGAAACCTCACCTGACTTCTCAGGTAAATCTACTTCTCCAGAACCATTTTGGCATCTTGCAGATGTTGATCTACTAGTTGTAGATAATACAACAAGCAAGATTAAAATTCCCTGAGCTGAAGACAAGGCTCGAGTCCATCATGGAAAGGATTCACTGGTCTTTTTCCCATCTTGCCACATACTTCTTTGAGAGAATGGCAAATGCTTTTGAAAGAGAAGAGGGGAAGTAGCAATGAAAGATTTTGAATATCTGTACAAGTCATCAAGCTCTGAAGAATTCTCTCCAGAACAAGTTCTCAGATATTTTGGGATATTCTGTTGGCTGTGAGGATGTGATGCTCATAATTTAATACAACAATACTCATGAAATCATTATGATGTCATAATGTTTTGTACTGGTATAAGCCCCAAGAATGCCAGCTTTTTACAGTCCTCATTCTTTTGAACAGAACTTTAAAAATACTGTGAGTTTGCCTGGGATCAGCAATGGGAATAAAAAAGTAGATAGAACAACAAATTCAAACTATATCCTGGTGAAATGTATTCACCAAAGAGATGCACCCTTAAGTTTTTAGTTCTTCTCTTTTTTTTTAAGTCATCTTGTTAGATTTAAATTAATGCCAAACCAAATTCAGTAGTCGTTCTGTGACCAATCAGAGTACATTTCCTATATGGCAGCATACCTGCACTTTTACACATGTATTTCTGTAGCTGGTCAGTAATTTCAGAGTTGGCTTTTCCATTGCTTAGATAATGCCTGCAAGGCTTGAGTCCCAGACTACTGTAAGTGCTTCTGTATGTACATTTATTGGCATGTGAGGGTTAATGTTAGACAGCCTTAGTGAGACTTACAGCTCTCTTCTATGTATATTACCCCATTTCTTGTTTCTGAAAAATGTGAAGCAGGAGTAGAAGGAAGACCAGATCCCCACCCCAAAAGGGGTGGAAGGAAGGCCAATTCCCAGTGCAAAGGCATATGCCCATCCTCCTTGGCCATGATACCTGCAAGGTGGAGCACACTCAGTCCTGCCACAAGCTCCATTTTTTAATGGTATTTGAATGCCTCATGCTTCTGAGAGTGCTTGCCTATCATGAACACCTACGGGGCTCTCACACATCATTTAATGCTTTGCACACGTATGTGAAAAGTTGGACATTATGTTCTAGCTTCATGTACTCGCTCTGTGATTCTTTTTTTCATTTCCCCTTCCTTTTTATTTTTCTATAAACATTCCTGTAAAACCAATGCCTTTAATATCACCATGTGTTTAGCCACAAAAATTGCCAACTTTTGTTGGAAATGCTGCTCAGGATTTAACTGTTTGCCAATTATTTCCTTTAATGTTTTAATCCTATGTGGTTTCATAAAATAATTCTATGCAAGTTTGATCTTTTCAGGCATTTGATCAGTCCAGCTTGCCTGCTAAAAATGATGCTTGACTCATATCCTGGCAACAGTGTTTATTTGACGTGCACTGGTGAAGCAGTCTAAAAAAACTGTACTCAGGCTATTCCGAATTTAGCCTCCTACATCTGTGTGTGTATTGGTGTTTGGGTGCATCTGAGTTATCGGCTGTGTCTAGTGGGTGACACAAGCTGATCAGCACACCTTTGTTGTTTAATTAGAAGTTCAGTGTTCAGAAGAAGCTGTGGGAGAGAAAATATCTGTGTTCCTTGTGGGCTTTTTTTAGATCTGTTTACCTTGGGTAGCTTTGTGCTAAAAGAAAATCCAAGTCACTTTAGACTGTGTCTATCCTCAGCCAAACTCCAATTACTTTTGTATTTCTGTCCAAATAAAACTACTTGCCGTAAGTCCAAACCTACGAAAAATGTGCAGCTGTGAAGTTACATCCATTCCTGTGTTCAGAAATGTTTAACAACAGGGCAAAAGTTTTTTCAGAGGGAGGCATACCTGAAGACTAGACAGCGAGGGGAGAGGCTGGCCACAGGCTGGGTTTCACGTGGGAAAGCAGGACACTAAAGAGGGGAATGTCTCATTAAAAGTAGCTGTGCTAAGTTGGCTGAGTTGGTCTTCCAGTGCATGATGGGTGTCAAACAATGTGAGCACCTTTGCCAAGGATCATAGTCCCTGGAGTATGTGGAGTCACAACAGCTGTGGCGGGAGTGGAGGCACCAGGCCAAGGTTCCAGCCAAGCCCCAGGCCAGGATTGCATGCTGCTTACTGAAAGCTTTTTGCAGTTTCAGTTCAGTGACATATTCCTCTCTCCTGCTCCAAAAGGTGGAAGGATCTGGGGGCTGGTTTGTCCTTTAAAAATGGGTATGAATTCCTCTTATTCCTGTTTACAAGAAGTGAGCAAACACGTAACTGCCCAAATAACCAGGCACTAAATTCCCTTCACTGGCACCTGCTCAGCAACTCCACCGCTCAACACAGACCTTGAGAGCCTGTGGTGCCACATGCCAGTGTTAATTGGGTTTACTCATCAGTGGGAGCAGCAAGCACACTGTTGCAGGCAGCAGGAGACAGCAGGGGCCCTCATCACCATCCTTTCACCACTGCAACTTCCCCAGACACCTCAAAGGGCTCCTGTGTGGCTGCATGAACTGCAGTCACACCGTGGGTGTGGGGTGCAGACAAAGGCTGAGCACATCTCCTTTCTTACCATGTCTATGGTAAATTAGGCTGTATTTTCACTGATCAGAGGCAGCCCTGCCCCTGCTATGAGGACAAAGCAGAAAGAACCCTGTCCCAAGGAGCCTGCCGCCTTGCTGCCGGGTTCTCTCTTACGGTGGGATAATACCACTCCTTCAGGAGACCTGGCCGTTCCTGTTTGTAATGCACGCAAAGCTGTGGAGGGTGATGGGGCTGCTAAAATTCCCTTCTGCTGACTCATTCCTACCTGAGACGATCTACCTTCAGGGCTCAAGATCAATCTGATTTTGGAATGTATCAGACTGTGCCAAAAAAGAAATGATGGGGAAATGGCGGGATAACAGCAGGAGAATTTTAAACCAAGCTACCTGCTGCCAGCCCTGCCTCTGCGCATGCTCTCCATTTCACGTCACACAAGCAGGGTGACACACAAGAGCCTTAATGCATTCAGAATATTTCTTTCCAGGATGAAAGTGTATTTCCAGCTAGCACAGCAAGCTGGGGTTAGCCTGCCAAGATTTGTAGCATTTTTCTTTAATTACAGCAGCAGCCAATAGGTTTAAATTTGAGAACCAATGAACAGAATCCCTGCCTCCTCTCCCTCTTCCCTGATGGTTTGAATCTTTAAGAAACAGCTTCCTAGTGTCTTAGTCGGGAGAGCCTTTAAGCACACACTTAATCTTCAGGTAATGCAGTCAACTGGGTGGTGCCTGTATGCCAAGTTTAGAGTGTGCTGAAGTGCTTTCTGGGGTGAAAACTGGATTACACTTGGTTCACAACTCTGAAAGCACGTGATTGCAATGAATTTGTCTTGCATCAGAGAGGACTTTCTTGGGAAGGTGTTGTGTTTAAACAACAATCCCTTGGTGTTTCTGAGGCTTCTAGAACAAAGTTGCTATAAAAAAATGCAAGTATTTAATTTTGCACAGATGTAACATTATGTGTTGTACATAGTTTGCAAAGTGTGGGAGACTTTTGACTGAAAAGTGCTCTGCACATACATAATATCACCATCATCATTATAAATGCATTGAAGGCGGAGAAGCCTAAGCTGATCTATTATGGGCACCTGTCCCTGTATAATTTTCCAACACTGCCTGCCTGGCTGAACTGATGAGATCTCCACTAAATTGGGGCTGCCTGTCATTTTATTCAGACTGAAATGGATTTTCTTGCCTTGAATTCCTGGCAGAGAAAAAACAATCAAAAAATAATGGCTCACAGATAACAAGGTTGCATGTCGAGCTAGGCATAACAGATACACAGCTGTCAACACTTTTCCTGCATGCGTTTACATCGTTTCATTATGATATTATATCATCGTTTATATTATTATATCATCATTTGCCTCCCAGGATGAGAGGCAAAACAGGGCCAGGGTGTTTGCCATTTAACCCCCCAAAACACACTTGGGATCCTCCTAATAAAGCTGGTTCTCATAATTTACAACAGCCAGAGAGGTGTGCTCCCTGACAGAAGGGTAGGCAAATAGTTTGCCTTCCTTCAGATAAGCAACACTGATTATGTTCCACTGAAATGATATCTAATATGGGCCTTTGTATATTTTGGCCCTCAGCATGGCACCACTTCTCCTGCTCTCATCTCTGGAGAGCCCTTAAGTCCAAGTGACGCATTTTGTAGAGACTTCAAGAAAAATACAGGCGTTCTGGACAGGTTTCCTTTTTCAAGGCTACACAGGAAGCTGTAACTCAGTACATAATGGCTTGCCTTGGTTGTCAACAGAGTCACACAGGCCCAGGACAAAACCCTGCCTGAGCCCTGTGACTCTGTTGCACTACTGTGGCCAAGGCACACCAACTTCACTGCAAGAAGCAGACAGGAGAGGGATGTTGTTGTCTCACCAGGCTGACTCTGATTCCCCAGACTGGATGAAACTGTGACACTTTCCAGTGGGATGTGCCTGCAGTATCTTGGTTCTCTGGTTCCAGAGCCAACTACTTCAGCTGCTCTGCCATCCTGTCCCTGTTATGTCCTTTTTGCTTACCTGATTCAGCCTTATAAAATTATTTTTGGAGTATGAAAAGATATTGAAAAGATATTCTTGATTCGTCCGTTTCTTGCTGTGTCTGAGTATGTACTGCAAAACTGGAAGCAGTGAAGTTAGCAGCAGCTGCCTGCAGCTCATCTGTTGGCAAGGCTGGAGCTGAAATCACATCCTCAAAGTGCCAGAAAGATAGACCTTCTGAAAGGAAATATCGGGTGAAAGAGCAGGCAAGCAAGTTCACTTCCAAACAATAAACATGCAGATCGGAAATAATTGAGGCACTAGAACAAGGAGGAGGGAGAACAAAACAAACCATTACAACGGATCCTCAGATGAACTGGTTTTCCTTGTAGTAGGGAAGGAGGACAAGGGGGAAAAGGAAAAAAAGCAAAACCACCCGGCTTTAGGTAGCTCAGAACTGACCAGAATAAGATTTTTCACTTTGTGATGAATCCTGAGGAGCTGCTATGTTCAGTGTCACAGTGATAAGCTGGCATCCTGGTGGTTCTGGCAAAACAGATGAAGTCTTTCAGGACCTGTCTGACTGCTGGCTGACCTGCTGATGAGCCAGGCAACTACTTGCTGTGCCTGGTTTCCTTTAAAACACCAAAAAAATTGACCTGTTTCAACAGACCATTTTGGTTCTATCAACTCACTGTCTTTCCAGCAGACTCCTGTCTGATGGGGAGATTTCCAAACTGCTCCATGATGCCAGACAATTACAGCTATAAATAGTTTTATTATGGAATACCACAATATCATTCTGTAGAAAGACAGAAAGACAAAGAACAGAATAAAAACCAATTTTCTTTACTACTAGACAGCACTTAAACTGTGTGTGAATGATACCTCCAGGCTCCTGGAGGTAGCAGACCACATGTGGGTTGCTTGGGGTCCAAGGAAAGAGGGACAAAGAATTCTGGAAAGATGGAGACACATACATAAAAACTAGAACCAAGCAGGGTAAATGTACTTTTTTCATAGCTTCACGGGATACAGTGTACAGATGTAAAGGTACATGACACTGTTTTCTACAGCACAAGAAGGATTTCTGAAGCACTGAATTTAGGCACCCAACCTAGCTGATTTAGTTACCTGGCTTGCCTTCTTGAATCTCCTTAAGAGAGAAGCTCTCCTAGAGGCAATTCAGAACAGAAGCCTGATACAGGCTTACTGAATTGCTCCTGGAAGTGAGTCTCACTCCCCCTACTTTTCCATTGACTCCAGAGGGAACCTGAAGAGCCCAGCTGGCTAGTTTAACCAGTCAAATTGGGTGGCTAAATTTGGGTGGTCTGAACACCTCTGCTTCTCCATGAGGCCTGGTTTAGGATTGGAGCTTTGTCCTTAACACCTGCGTTGCTAGAAAAATACATTGTTGCTCTTCAACCTTATGTTGCTATGCTTTAGATGAACTGTATATTTATGACAGACATTGGTTTTCACTTGTACATAGGATGTGAAAGTGAAAATCTGGTAGTGTGGTGTATTCAAGAATGGGAGGACCGGGGGAAGCTGTTAAACAACCTGGAGGCCGTCAGAAGTTCACATTCACTTTGGGGCATGGCTTCTATCGAAGACAGCAGCTTCCTGCTCTGAGTGACAGGAGTGAAAATGAATATCAGTGAAAGCCCTGAGTGGCTGTATGAGCAACGTGGTATTGTTCACGCCTTGTTCACCAGCTCTATAATGAAATCTCTCCGAGTGTGTCTGCTCTCTGTCTGGTTTTTGCAGCCTTCCAAATATGAACATGCCTCGCTAGCTTCAGCCCACATTATTGCATTCCAGCATACTCGCTTTGCATGACATACCAGTTACCTTCAAACAAACTTTGGGCTAAGTTTGCACAGACTGATTCAAAGGGTGTCATTTAAAGGAGCTGAACTCTCACCACACATTTAGTCAGATGTTTCTTTCGGGCCAATGAAATAACATGCAGGCAGCCACCTCCTGCATTTCCAAAGTTGGCCTTCAACAGTGCAGGCTCAGACCAGATTATGAAGCTGAATTTTAAATTATTCCTTAAAAAAATAAGCCAAGTCACTTGTCTGTGGTCCCAAGAGCCCAATTCTTACCCCAGCAGGATGAGCTCCCTCTCCTGTGACAGAGTTTACAGTTTGAACGTGGCAGTATCTGCAAGCACTTGGCACACAGGAGGAAAAGCACTGGATAGACCTGGGCCTGTCAGTCCAAGCAGAAGCTTGGGAGAATGATGTGGTCCTGCTCTGGAACATTGTTTCTTTCCCAGGTGATGCACAATCACCCAAAGGGTCACATTTTGTAGCCCAGATAGTCCTTCCTGAACAGACAAGCCTGAGAAAGAGAAATAGATATTTATTATCAGAGCAATCCAAGCATGAACCTAATAGGTCAGAGGGTAAATATTGTTGACAAAGATGGAGCTATTGTTACTAATACATTTTTCAAAGCAGAACCACAAAGATTCTGTGTCATACATCTAACTTTTCCATATGATGGGGAAGAGGAGTGGTATGGTGGGAAGAGAGACTGAAATGTTTTCCAGTCTTGACATTACTGCTACTGCATACTGCTTCTTATAGTTCCTTCCAGCTGAAAAGGCATAAAAGAATCCATATATATTTGGATACATGCAGAGAAACATCAGAGAAGAAAAAAAAAATTCCTATGGTCCTGTGGCCTGATTCTCAGTATGCAGAGCACAGACTTGGAATTGTGCTATTATAGATTATATATTATATATTCCTCAAATAGGGGTAGGTCTGAAAACATCTGGCCTGGTCACATTGTGCTTGGCAAGGATGAAAGTTAATATATAAACTGTAATAACCAAGATCTACTGATAGGCAAAAAATGCTGAGATTTTGTTGTGTATACTTTGGGAGAAGTAATTAAATTTCGTTATATAATCAGCTATACAACACAGATTCTTCTCAAAGTAAACGGTAGCTCCATCCATGAAGACTTTTGATGTGTGTTCCAAGAATTTGTAATAAATCAAGGCATAAACAGACTTTTTGGTGGCACAGGTTGGATGGCTTACAAGGAAATGAAAGTTCCCTTGAAAAAAACCACTGCTTTTAAACAAACACTTTGTTTTCATGGAATTTTTACCAAATCCAAGACTTTGGGCCATACATGGGTCTTGGGAGAGTTTGCTTGAGGCCAGTGGTCTTCAGGTCCTGGAATCCCTTGGTCTCATAGCAGCTCACACGTGCATCTGGTCTGCAGCCATATCCCCATCCTGCTGCCAGAGCTGCTAACACTGCAGTGCTCCTAACACCTGAGTGCTCCTGGCTCCTACCACCCTGCTGCTGGAGCTGCTAACACCTGAGTGAGTGCTCCTGGCTCCTACCACCCTGCTGCTGGAGCTGCTAACACCTGAGTGAGTGCTCCTGGCTCCTACCACCCTGCTGCCGGAGCTGCTAACACCTGAGTGCTCCTGGCTCCAAGGCTCACTCATCCAACAGCTCTGCCTTAGGAAAGGGGGGGTCTGGAAGCTGCTTGCAACCACCCTGAAAGAGTAATGTTTTTGAATACTGTGAAGCCAGCAGAGCTCCCAGCTTGATTGCAGAAAATTAAATGAAAGTTGGATTCTCATCAGAATCCAGACAAGTTGAATTAAAATAAGAAATTATCCTGCAAGCCTCTGCGTGGTGTGTGGCACTATCAGAATTAAATGTCTTGGTTTCCTCCAGAACTGGAAGCAGTTTTGTGAGCACACTAGGACAAACTATCAGCTGGTTCTCATTCAAGTCAGAGGGGACTACGCGTGATCAAATCGGTCAAGGGTATAAGCAGAAAGTTCATTTTTTGGGCCCATTAGTGTCATGTAGAAGTAACTTTCTCCTGTCACCACTGAGAAGCTTTAACATATTTACTGTGGTCAGCAGTCAAGATCTCACGTTTCAGGGCTGCAACGCAGAAATGAGCAATGTAGGAAAGAGATGCCTGATCCTCCTGGTTCAATCCAAAAGTTGTGTCTTCCTTAAAAGAAAATTCTCAATAATGGACAAAAAACCTTGAAGTATTTAAAAGAGAGTGTGAAGAAGGAAAAAAATGGGGGGACCTTTCTAAACTCTGGCAAAAGTAGCTTGGCCCATCTTGTGTTACATCTCTGCAGGAGCTGGCCAGCAATAATCTCAGTATTTGGTCCTGGAGGCCAACAGTCAGGAAATAACCAGAAACATTAGGCTGAGGGACTGGTGAGGAGATTTAGGCCACCTGACATGACCCCTCAGATTCATGCAAAAGATTTTAATTCATTTTGTTGTGGTTATCCTGACATTCTGTTTCCTTTATTACGATGGCCTGAGGTCAGTAATACACTTGAAAGTACATGTATATCTTTACCATAACTTTGAACTTTTGAGAAGCCCCATTATCCTCAATGAACATATGTGAGTGCTTTCCTGGAGACTGGGCATGATTTCACTCACTGGTTCAACAGGGGTGGCCAAACGAAGAGCCTCATTTTTTTTTTTTTAATTAAGTAGAGTATGACAATAAAGATTCTGTAAATTATGTCCCCCATTATACCAATAGAGGTATTAATTTTGATGCAGTCATTATTTCTATTGCATGGCTCCAAATTGAAGCAACAAAGGTTTAAAGTTGCTTTCGGTGTTTTACATACCTCCACGTGGTGCAGCTGGAGCTGTAACACAGAGAAGTATTTAAGGTATTGCCTTGTTCTGGTTATTTAGCCATGTCACTGCACAAGTTCAGAAGGCCTTTTATCAGGAGGTCTTCCATCAGGATGTGGTCCATGGCAGTCTGCCAGGACTCAGTAGGACTGAAAATTTTAGTTGTAGCAATCATGTAAATTTCTCCCAGTGCCTTTTTCTCAGAGGCAGTATTTTATGGGTTATCCCCTGCAGTCTGGATATCTTCAAAAAACATAGGATAACCCTATTGTCAGCTTCAAGTTTGGATCCTTATAAATTAATGCAGCAAACCCAAACAATGTGAAAACATCTAATTCAGCAGATAGGTTTGTAAACAGGACATTCTCCTTTCCTATCAAAGCAGTAACAAATGCATTTTCTTACTGAATGACCTCCATAAGATGGGCTACATCTATTTATGCAAAGTTAATTAGATGATAACGTTTACTTTTCCTGTTCACAGATTCACAACTTCTTACAAATCAAAACTGAAACTTTGCCTCATTTCCAGTATGCAAATTTTAAAATACTTCTGGTGACTATCACAATTATTTTTTTTCCCGAGATATTATTTTTATTGCAATACTTGCAATGGGAAATCTAATCAGTTAAATCAGATTGTAGCTTTTCAAGCATCACACTTTTCCACATGGCAGGTCTCAACTCTTTTGAATGCTGAAACACGATCTTGAATTTTCAGTGAACTTATGTTGGGGATTTTTTTAAGGATTAAACCCACCAATTTATAAGTATGTATTCTGTGGTTAAGGTCACACTATCGATTTTCATTTGGATGTAAATATATTCATTCTATGTGTTCCTCTGTGGATCCTAAGTCTACAATAAAAAGATACTTATGAACATGTTTCTTATAACAATTGGAAGCCTCTTCAAGAAAATGCTTTCAGATTCATCAGTTAAATGTATTCACAGACATGTACATATTTATATATATAAAAATATATGCACATGTATGTATGTTTATGTGTGTAGCACTGAATAACATCAGAGAAAGTACCAATCTTTATGGGGCTGCTCTCAGTGCCAAGAAAATAATTAATGGACAGTTGCAATAATTCTGTGAATTATACTTACAATAATAATATATGGGCTTGAAAAGGGGCCACAGTAGCATTTTTGGCACAGTGTGAAGCTATTCATTTCTATTTATGTCTCTGCAACAAAGTAATTAAACACATGCATAAATCCCCAATAACCTGAGCTGAACTTCAAAATATTTCCAAGGGCTTTGCATAATGGGCCTGGGACATAAGAGGTCAGAAAGGGCACAATTCTACTTCCCAGAAAATACTGATATTTTGACTCTTTTCCATTTTGAAATGGGGCAATACAATGAAAATATTTTGCAGAATGAACACTCCAGAATTTATTTTTATAGCCAAGGATATCAATTTCAAAGAGATTTGACATGTAAACCATTATAAAATAGTAATACATAAATTAAAATAAATCCCTGTAAGATCAGTAGAAATGGACAAAACCAGAACGAAATACACTGATGCCCTCCAAGTAAATAAAAAATGAATTCTCCATCTAAATATTTTCTCAAGACTATAAAATCAAGATAATCCCCAGAAACACTTCCAGTTTCAAAAAAGAACACAGATTCCAATTAATTTTGTTCTTGAGCTGTTCGTAAACCAACCAACTTGTACTATTTGTAAAACAAATCTTGATGTCTTTTGTGCTTTCAACATTCCCATTCAGTTTCTACAATGCTGCAGAAATTGACCTTTGTGTTTCTTTATACAATAACTGAGCCTGGGTTGCATCTTCCATGGTTCCAGGTTATGAAGCAGCAGCTGGGTATCTTCATAGTGGAATTTGGGTAAAACCATGCCTAGAAGCACATCATTTTGGGAGTAACTGAATACTGGAAATACATCAGCTCTTCACAGAGAAAAGCAATGAAAAGACGCAAAGTTTGAGCTGGGGAATCAAATGTTCTCAAAATTATATATAGAAAAAAGTATGACCCACCCATAAAAAAAATCCTAATTTAAAATCAACCAGGCTTGCTCCCAGCAAGATACACATCCTACTGTTATAATTTATGCTGCAGTAGTTCCTACAAGCCCCAAGTCCCCATTATGCCACACACTGCACAGAGTGATCACACATTTATTTATTTATTTATTTATTTGTCATTAGATTTGCCTGCTCCTGAGTGAACAGGTAGAGCACTGATTACCGAGGACGCCACATACACCCAGGCAGCCAGCCACAGAAAGTAATTTCATCCTCAGCCTTTGTTTTAAATAAACACCTGCATTTTCATATGGAGAAAAGAATTTGTTTCACAATGAGCTGTCACAGCATGTTTGCCTGCTAATGAACCAAAAGCTCTTTGAATTCTGTCTCCCATTCTTCCCACACTGCAATTTTGCCAGCTCTGACTATCCCTTTTAGTGCTTTTCTCTTTTTTTTCTTTTTCTTTTCTCTTGAACAAAACATTCCTGCTTAGACCTGCAGTTACTTTGTAATTCCCATTTCATTTACTACAGGGAAAGGCCTTGTTTCCATCCACGGAAGAAAGAAACAGATCGTCACTGCTGCGTGCAGACAGGTAGTCCCTATTTGATGGTATTTCAGTGGAAGAACATATTTGGTGGTCCAGACAGGGAGTTCAACACAAGGCTTCTCATGGCATCCAGGATCATGGCACAGAATACTGTGCCCCATACAACCCAACCTAGTCCCACAAGTGGCTGTACACTCCAGTGCATTAAATCCCCGAAGACTTCCATGGATGAGGCCCTCCTCCAGCATAAGAGTGTCTGGCATGTGTCAAAGCACACCCTGCTCCCCACACGAGCCAACCCCTGCTTCTAGCACTGTAAAACATGGACTCAGCCTCTGCTTTTCTGTATTGGCTTGAGCAGTGCTCCAGTGGGACTCTACACAGGAAAGTCTGTTTTCTTTGGGCTCCGGGATCAAGGCAAGTCCTTTGGCAATTATGGCATTTAACCTTTCTGCTCCCCCAGATGCTCACTGGGGAGAAGCACATATTGAAGAAGTGATGTTATGCAAGCACAAGGTTTTTTAAACCTAGGAAATTTCTCATGGGGCCCATTATATCATATGAGGAAGAACAACTGAGTCATTTTTAACTATACGAATTTAAGCATAAAAATAGCCAAGAAATCCTTAGCTTGAACATCTGTCCCAAACTCACCCCTCCTCCCTTTCCTTCTGCCTTCCTATCATGCGTGGGCTTTCCCCTGAACTCATTCAGTGTTTTCCTTGCCTGCATTATACTACTGCATGTATCCCACCTAAACCTTACTTCATGGCAACATGAAAGGGACTCCAAAGGCGCTCCCTTCTTCTCCCAGCTCAGTGCAGGAGAGCCTGCCTGGGCAGCCTTCCAGAGCAATGGGGGTGTGGGCTTAAAGAGGGTCTCTGGCTGTCAGGGCTGGGGCATGGGAGTGAGAGAAAAGCTGGCAGAGGGGAGGAGAGGGGAGGGAAGAGGTGGGGAGGGGAAGGGAAGGAGCTGTGGAGGCTCTCTGCTGTCCAGAGTTACAGTGACATGTGGGCACAGAGGTGTCATTGTCACCATGGGACATCTTCACGGGGTGCCCTCAGTCATCCCCAGTACTTCACTATTGGAAAATGCTCTTTCAAGCTCCTATTTTCTTCCAAATCCTCCTCCCCTGAGCATCAGACTCCACAAACCACACCTTTTTTTTGAGCTACACACACAAATAATGAAGAAATAAAATGTTCAACAACACTGTGGCAGCTTTTGCAAGGCAAGTACTGAGAGTGGATAAAGGAAGGAGATGGTATGGCTCACCAAACTTCCCACTCTTCCTGCTCTTTACAGGAGTCATCTGGGCTGTCCTTAGAGGGCTGGCATGAATGTCCCAGGTGCCTGGGTTTGTTGGCACCAACAAGACTCCCCTGGAGAGAGGACAGAGTCCCAGCCCTGCCTTGCCTATTAGGACTAGGCTAGGGAGGTGAAGGACCTGCTGACTGCTGTCCAAATCCTCAAGCTGGCATGGTGGTTCTTCCTGCAGCATCCCATCTTCCTTCAGTCTAGGGCCACCAGCATCACCTTCCAAAGCAGCCCTCCATGGGCCAGCGCACAAAACCAAATATGATTAACCTGAGGCTAATAGCAAGCATGGGCTTTGCTTCTGTAGCAAATGCTTCCTCTCAGCAAAGTCACCCTCTGCTTGTCAGCTGCTCCTTGAAACTACAAGTACTTCATAAAATGATAATGAAAGGAATATAGCAAATAAGAATTGCCAAAGTACTGCACATCACATTCCCTATGAGGCTGGACTGCTGTTCCACCTTGCTAAGTGAGGGATCAGAATAAAACCTATGTTCATGTGACAGAGATGGGGAGGAAGGTGCTTTTGGCTGTGAGGCAGAGGATGTCAGGCTGTGGCTCGGTGTTCCCACTGCCCCTCTGCCAGCCCAGTCACTGGGTTACCCCTGCCCCGCTCTCCCTGGGGTCCACTCTCTGCCTTCCCCTCCAAGTCCCTCAGGTGGACCTGACACACAGGGATGCCCAGTGTGGCCGAAGCTTTGAAACTCCTCCTCTGCGTGGGTAAGAAATAAAGGAGAATATTTCCTTTAATCCTTGCCATGAGCCAGACAGAATTAAGGCAGTTTGCAACAGATGAGTTTTAACACGTAAGAAAGAAAATAAGGCAAAACAGATAGATATCTGATAAAAGTTCTCAGCTGGAGGTCTTTTAGACACTTATTGCCATCTTTCCTGTACCACATACCTGTTTTACACTTCCAGGGATATCAAGCAGCTAATACTAACAGAAAATTGTGTACTATTCCCACAGCAGCATTAAACTGAGACATTAAACAAGAATCTGCCTTGCTTAGAATTGTGGCTGAATTAAACTGCAGGATGTTGAAGTCAGATTAAATTTAAAAAAAAAACCCAGAACAACCAAAAACTCCTTATTCACAACTGCATATGTACACTGAAGCTCACCAGTATTGAAAGGAGCAGAGTGGTTTTCTTGCACCTTGATGAAAGGGAATCAGCAGGCCAAAAGACCATTTTCAAGCTGTCTTGAAAGACAAACTTAAAAGAAATACTTTATAACCAGAGGGGAAGGTGGTAGGATGGGATAGGATTTTCTTCTCCTGTTTATTAAAAACACACCTTGGGCATGATTCTAATCTGATTTAAGCATCACGTGAGGTCTATTTATTACATGGGAAAATTGCCTCAGTGTGTTCACTGACACAGTTTGGACCCAGCCTGTAGAAGCTTCTCTGCATGCAGAGGACTCTCCAGTATGCAGAGATGAAGTGCGGGGGAGGGAAAAGCAGCCAAGAAATAAAAAGGGACTATCTGGGAGGAAGCCACCTGAAAAGCAGCAGAAGGTGGCGTGAGCAAGGATATCCTGCTCCTCAAAGCTGCAGGCCAGTGCAACCAAGAAGGGTGGGACCACTGGCAGAGGGAAGGGAGAGTATGAGGAGAAACCAGAGGAGTCTGAATAGTCTTGGAGCCACACCATAAAACTGAGCAAATTACAGTCGGTAAAATAATGTGTGAAACAGCCAGCTGTTCCTGAAAATGCTGGAGTCTCGCTGCTGCGAAGTTTCCAGGCTTATTGCCTGGAGGCACAGAAACCCCAGAACAAGGAACAAGTAGCAAGACTCTGGTCTTCCAGATGGATCACAGATTCCAAAGACCAAAATCTTCCAAAGACTTTGGTCTTCAAAGACCATCTGCGGGTCCCTGGGACTATGGGACACCCACTTCACAAAACAGGCAACTGGAAAACAACGTACGGGTGCAGGCAGTGAATAGAAGTGCCTGGCAATGACAGCAGTGGGGACCGATGAGCTGAAGCACCTCACCAAGGGTGCAGTAAGCAGAGAGCAGCCTCACACCACAGGGTTAACAGGCATTCAGTGAGGGCTCCCTCCATGCAGCCCAGTCCTGGCTCCCCCTCAATGGAGCTCTTGGACTTGACATCAACATGCCATGTGCGTGGGATAAGGGAGGCAAGTGAGGGAGAAACAGCCAGGGTCTCATATAATCATGAATCTCTGCTCCAAAACTACGACTTATTATTCAAAAATAGCCAGTTTTCTGGGCAACAGCCCAGGGCAGTACTTTACCAGAGGTCTGTAGAAACCAAATCCATCCTCTTCCCTTTGCTGCCAAAGGAATTGCAATAGGCTCCTCATATCACCGTCACTTCTGTCTCCTAGAAATACAGTTGGAGAAATCATCAGAAATGTCTCTAGGGTTAAAGCCCAGCCTCTCAGAGTAGATCAGCTGGTTGCCAAAAGACTTCAGCAGACCCCTGATAGTGCTGCAACCCGACCAGTAAGTCTGGAATTACTGTCTTGAAACGGAAGTGTACTCCAGATCCTTATAAACAGACACACTTCCTTTAGAAAACTCTCCCTACAAACCTCTGCCTGCACGGAAAAGCACGTTTAGACCAGTCTCATCCTTAGTCACAGCTGGAAGGAGCCTTCTGAACTTTCAGAGTCCTGTCATATGGAAGCTAGAGGTGGAGAGGCTGAGGTTCTGCCTACAGCAGCCAAAGAAGGATGATGCATGTGTGGGGAAAAATATCATATAAGTGTCTTTAATTATTAATATTCACCAAAGCTTCTGGGGCCCAGTGGCAGTTAGGACCCCAGAGTGCTGAGCATCACACAAGGCTTTTGTCCCTGCAAGGGGATGGATCACTACCTAGAAATCCCCGGGGCAACAGAAACCAAACATGCTCTCAAAGCAACAACGTCTTCTCAGTAAGTCACTGAACATCTCGATTACCTTGGGCAAGGCACATTGTTATGAGTCTCCTGAAGCCCTGTCTGACACATCAGCGGTTGAACCCCTTGCCAGGGGTGCCCAGCCTGGAAAAAAGCTGGCAGGAGCATTCTCTTACGACGTAACGTTCGGATTTTACTCCAGTCCCACCCCCTCTGCCCAAGTCTACAACACTGCAGCACAGCTGGTGCTGAGGAGCAGACGTGGTGCAGGCAGCCCGGTTTGCAAGCTGCAGTGTGAGATGCAGACTGAGCTCTGGGTGGGAGCCCAGAGAGACAAGAGGCCGTGAACTGCCACCCTTTGCATCACAAAGGGCACAAAGAGCGGTGGCACAGCCGGTGGATGGGCACTGAGAGACGCGGAAGGAAGAGCGAGGCTTGTGAGCGGGTAGATTGCGAGGGGATCAAAGCCCGGGGTTCCTTCGCTGGGGATCCTCGTCGGAGGCACCAGCTCGGGCTGTTTCTGTGTTACTGCGCCCTGAATAAATGGCTTTGGGGAACGAGACGTCCGAGACTCTGCCATGGCAAACACGGGGTCGAACCGGTCAGCTCTACTAAGTGACAGTATTAAGATCAGCCTAGGAATGATGAGGCCCCTTTTCACACGGCATCTATTAGAATTCATTCTGAAGTTGGCCAGATTGTTCTGGAACTTGGTTATAAAGTGCAGACTGTGCTGGATTTATTAACAGTAGGCTTTCTACGCCATTACTGTCCATTTTTCAGGATCAAAACTACAAAATGTCAGTACACTACAAGAAATGCCTCGTCCCAGATCGTCCCAGATCACGGACAGCAATTTCAGTAGGTGAGAGTATAATAGTAGGAGCATTTTATGTCAGTCACTGACATAAAAAAACAACTCCTGTCTACTACCTCCTCAAAGAGACTCTCTGTTTTCCCTAAATTAGGTGTAAAATGTATAGTACATGCCACATTACGACATGGGCTTCCCACTTAGGGGTAGAAATCCACAGTCAAATCTACAGATGACCCAAGCACCTAAACTTTGGCAAGAACATGCATATGCAGAAGATATGGACAGCAATATCTGGTGCCGATTTCCAGTCCTGTACATAACTTCTAAAGGTGAATTCAGGGCAATTAATTATGCAAAAGCATCATTCTTGCTTCAGAAGCCATATAGACAGAGGAAATCACGGCAATGTCAGTTAGGAAGGGGCCTCAAGAAGATTTCCGCTTTATCCCCTGTGCTGAGGAGAATCGCAGGTTCCTAGTTAGTGTGATGGTTGGCTCTGTGACTGAGACAAACGAATGTTAGCATGGAAGAAACCACATATTGACTTCTTATGATACCAGGTTACTTCTCACAAAGCTGCATGGTCCAGGAGGGTAGACTTCGGTTGCAATGGGATTTGTTATTAATTAGATCTTTGGCTGCAGCTTAAAGGCTGCATTGTATCTCTCAGGTCAGACTTTCCTGCTGCCAGTGCCATCAAAGAATTTGCAATTGACTCCACTATTCACTTAAAATTTTCTGGCAAAGCACTATATTGAGCATTACCTGACACTTCTGCCTTCATAGGTTCCTTACAGCGCACAGGGTAATAATGACTTATTTAACCCTTGCATATATGTATTTTATTTCCTATGCATAGAACATCCACTGACATCCAGATTATATTTTTTTTATCCATAGAAAGCAACTATCTCATATTTCACATGGACTTCCTTGTGACTGCAAAGACATCCTGGAAGAAAACAAGCAATGCAGGGACACTTGCAACTCAGATTTTCTTCTTTTTTGCCATACAAAATTAATCATCTATTAAGAAACTGTTTCTGGCTCAGCCAATCTGACGGGCAAGGACAGAACAGTGCCTTCCAGTCTGCCTATGCCATCCCTAATTAGGTACTCCAAATTAGCGGGAGTAGCATTTCATGGGAAAAGACCTACAGTTCCTGCAGCTACTGTAGAAAATTCAGTCATGAGCTGTCTACTGCTCCACCAGGAATTGTGGTAGTGTACACTGTGGAATAAATCCCATGAGTTAATGTCTGAGCATTTAAAGGCAGAACTGCATGAAGAAAAAAAATTAAAGAAATGTAATAAAAATAATTGAAGAGAAGGAATAATAATTAGAAGAAATCCACACGTGGTAGTTCAAATGCACATTACTGTTACTTCCAGTCAAAGCTAAATGAATTTTTTTCAGATTCTTCTTCTCAGACACAAATGAGTATTTGCCTTCTGATCAGGAGCAAGTACACCTAACATGGTAGCAGGGCTTTATTTTGTTTCAAATACAGTAAAGTTATGTGGCTATAGAAATAGAAATTACAGCTCCACTATGGAAGTACTCATTTTCATGGCTGCCATGGTCTCTCCACAATGTTGCAGGAAAGTGGTCATGTAATGGGAAGCTGAAGTTGCAAACACTGTCAGATGTGGCTTTGACAAAACATTAATTCACTGCCTCTCATTTGGTTCACTATCTTAGCCTCAGCTACCATGTCAGCTTCCAGAATGACAACATGGATCATGAAGAGTTGTCGGTCACTGTTAATATTCTAACAAGGAATATTTAAGAGAGAGAGCTGTGAGTTCTTCTCACTGTCCATGGGATAAATGCTTGATTGGTTTCCTGAGCTGGAGGATGTAAGAAGTGTGCTTTGAGGTGACCCTGCTCCACAATATCTCTATATATAATTTCTGGTTTATAGGGAAGAAGTTAAAGCAAAGGTGACTTGTCTGATGTTACATGGTGCTAAAACCAAAATTTGGGTGTCCCAAATGTTGGTACAGCAGCAACCTTTCCATTTCGTACCAACCCATTTAATCTCCAGCTTGGCAATTCCAGGAGCAAGATTCTGTGCTTGGGTTTTATGAGCTACTGGGTCCTTACATTTACTTTAGATGAGAAAAAGATGTCATGGTCTAGCCCTGAAAAAACAACCTTCCCCATTGCCTGCTACTCTCCTACACACTTATATTAGCATGGAATACACTGGGTTAACAATTTTCAACTCAATTTATTTGCAGCCTCCTAACATATTTTTTAGCCTTATGATGAGTGAATTTTCATTTTATTGATAACAACTTGCTTTCTGATTTACCTGTCATTAATCTCCTCATAAGCACCTCATGGGCTGTGAGGGCCTTGGCAAACATAGACTGAAACCACTTCCCTGGAGAACTGCTTGTCAAGGGATTTTATACCCTGGTCTTTTACTCTGCAACATAAATCCTACAGTAAACATAACACAAACTTTGCATACAAGTGGGCCCACTTATTTCCAGAGCTTATTACTTCCTATCTTGTCACATCTTCACCAGCTTTGATTACATAATACGTATCATCCATCAGGGCTTTAGACGCTTGCTCCAAAATGATTGTGTCTGCTGCAGACATTCCTGCTCTCCCAGGACAAAAACCAGAGCCACTCTCTCTCCTCAAGCTCCACCACACAGAGAAATAGAGTCCTGCTCTCCACTAAGGTCACTGGTTAAAAGCTGTACTTCAAAATGGCAAATACCACAGACAGATTATATCTGTTACAGGCTCATATGAACTACAAAGTAGGAACCAGTAAGCAAGATTTCTATGCTGATACCTTAAACACCTTAAACCAATGCCTTTCTTTCCCTAACACAGGCTGCTGCAGAAGGAAGTCTCTGCAGGATTCTACTCAGAGAGGCAGCAAATCTCCTCTGCTTTCACCCACGGCTGAAAAACAACAGACACATTTGGGAGGAACTGAGCTCCTAGGCATGGTTTGTGCCATCATCAATCTCAGCCCTGCACCAACTCTTTGAGCAACCCCAAGAAAAAAGGCACCAAACAAACCAACAAAAATTTACCCTTTTTGTGCTGCTGTCTGCATTTCATCGGCAAGATGAAGACAGTGGTAGTTTCTTATCAATGTAAAATGTCTGTCAATCCGCAAGGAGACCTGCAGCACTACAGATGTTACCACAGACTGCTGAACAGCCATCCCTGGCTACTGTCAACAAAGCAAAACTCCTCTGGGAGAAAAGCCAAAAATAATTGTAACAACCAGAAAATATATTTCAATATAAATATACGATGAATGACATCATCATAAATCATTATTATTATTATTATTATTATTATTATTATTATTTATTTTAAACAAAAGCAAATTGTAGTTATTTTATGTTTGGATTTTGCTCAAGAAATGACGCAAACTTTGAGGAAAATATTTTTTGCTGTAGAAAAGAGGAAAAATTTCCCCCCTCTAAAGGGGGAAAACGTGCTCATTTTGGAAACGAATAGATAAAACTGACAGTCTACTGAACGCTAAGCACAAGTCTCATCCTTTTGACATTTTATTTTCTTGTATAGTGGTATTTCCTCTTGTGATAAAATATCATAGTGTCACCATCTTTGTGGCATCAGGTCTGGCTGAGCAGTTGCCAATGAATCAAATACCCCTGGCATGTGGTGACCTCCAGCACGGGTATGGAACTGCCCATAATGGAGCAGCGTGTGCCTCTGAGCAAGGCTCCTCTTAGGAGGCACATATTCCTAATGGCAGCTCCAGCTGCCATTGGGGGGCCCTCCCACCACAGCAGGGCCTTGAGGGCTCCTCCCAGGGGCAGGTAAGGAGAGAGGAGCCTTCCCTCCCTATGAGAAGTCACTTGCAACACACGGCATGGATAAAAGGAAACAAGTCTTGAAAACAAAACTCAAGTCTGAAGTGCAACCTTGCTTGACTTAAGTGCTTGGATGTCTGGGTCTGTTCAAACCATGCAGCTCTCTTGGGTTTGTGGCAAATGGGCTGTGAAATTTCCAAGGCAATTGCCTGTTATGAGGTTATCACTGCTACGGGGAGTGTAGGAAGCAACCCAAAGTTGTTTTTCCTGATTCTCTGCGTGCACAGAAGTCCAGGAGACAGCTACTATTTGGTGCACTGACTGCCATTGAAAGAAAAACAAAAGTCTGTCTATCCTTCTGTCTCTGCTCCTTTCACTTTTTTTTCCCTGTCCCCAGTTTGGTGCCTTATGCTGACATTTGAACTCCTGTGCAGTGAAAGTGAATGTGCCCCTGCAATCTGGTAGTGCTGCAGACCCACTTTGCGCAAGCGTAAATTATTTAGCAGTGCTTCAGACAGCAGCAATCAGGTCAACACCATCCACCCTCTCACAAAGACAGTGCTTTTTGCTCTTGTCTTGTTTGCTTAATCTGAAAGGTCACTGCAACTGGAAGCATATGTTTATTCTTTCATATGGAAAATATAATACTACTTATTTGCTTCCTGAGAAGCCAGAATTGCTGGAACAACCATTTCTTTCACACCATTACTGCACTTCTGCTTCTTGTCCTGTCTGGAATCTTGCGTTTCAGAAGGGCATAGAATAATGGAAAAGTTATGATGAACATTTCTGGAAAGTAAAAAAGGGAAATATTGATTTGAGTTGTCTGTGAAAGTAAAACTTATTATGTATTAAAATCAGTTCATCTACCTTGCCTGACTTCGTGTTCCCAGGGGCTATCATCCAGAGCAATCACTAAGGCTTCCCAATCAGCTGTTTTGAAAGGGTGCATTTTCTTTTTTTATCATCTGTTTGGCTTATCACTGCAAAATAATAAAGAAATAAATCTACACTAATGATGTGTACCCATACAGTTAATCCTTTACTTTTAATTTAAGCTGTCAGAGTTTTGTGGCAGAGCTGTAAGCAGTTCTATAAACTCTGTATTTCTGCGGTTCTTCCCTGTGGATCCCCTTAGCACCTTTGCCAGAACCGAAACTAAGCTCAGCTGCTAAGGCAGAAATTGCACAGGTCTGTGGAACAAAATTTCCTGGTGTGTGTCAAGAAAATACTTTGATTTATTAACAAGGTGAAAAATCAGAAAAAATAGACTTTATTTATATAGTAAATGGACTTTATTTATATAGTTCTGCAAACTACACTTCGAATTTCTGAAATATTTTCTGCATAGTTTGAGTTTTAACTTATTTTAGCTCTTAGTCTCCTATGGGGAATTTCTGGTTATTTTGAGAATTTCAGATGAGCAAGAACCTTGGCATTTCCCTGACTTCCACATTAGTCAGTGACCAGGAGTCTCAGTCTTTAAAAGCTCTTTGCTTTCTTGAAAATAGAAGTGATATTTGATGCATGTGATACCTGGAGACCAAGGGTGAAACGCTGCACTTGAGAGCCTTTGTGGAGCTTTGCTCTCAGTGTTATCCATGCGATCAACAACTTTCCTACTCAGGAGTGATAGGTGAAAGGAATGAAAGGCACGAGGAAAAGTCTTTATAAGGAATAAAACAAATAGGCTAAGTTTTGCTCTTTCATGTGACTTCTAGCATGCCAGGAAAACGAAAACAACCAGCCTTCTCTGGTTCTTCAGACATATGCATTTTAGTCTAATGATGATAAATGAAAATATGTTTTAGTTAGCTTTTATTTTCTTTTTTTCAATGAAAAGCTTAAAAAGATAAATTCTTCCAGAAAAAGAAATAATTCCTCATTGAAGTGCATTAAAATTCTTGCAGAAGTACCTTGGGTATACCTGCTGTATTCTTACAGAACAGATTCGTCTTTCTTGTACAGCATTTTATTCCTCAAGTTATGCTCTGAAAGTGAGCATGAAAGGAAGAGCTGGATGCTAACTGGGTGAATGGCAACAGCAAAACTAGAACAAGAAGCTCAGGCACCTACAGTGCATTGTAAGCAGGTTTTCTTTAACCTCTGGCAGGAGCTTGCAGAGCAACTGCCTAAAATCAGTCTGAGGAGGAGTGGCAATGTATTTAGCCACGAAAGAAAAACCACTAGATAGATTAGTACCTTGTAAAGATGTTGACCATNNCCTTGTGAAGAGGTTGTGCCTTTGGTGCCAAATTTTTTTTTTCTTTTTTTTTTTTTTTTTTTTTTTAGCTAGGGATGTCATTATGGGAAAAGGAGTTTTTTTCCTCCACTGGAACTATAGGTAAAAAATAAAATAATATAAAAAAATCTGTCTTTATTCATTATTTTTACATTTCTCTTAATAAAAAGGTCATCTACAATTTCTTCTTTTATATTTTTCATCCAAAGAAAATCACTTACAAGCCACGAAGAAATGACCTTGGAGGTCCATAAATCAATGTGACAGGTGATTCAATCAGCCACATGCCTTCTCTGATTTAAGCAGCTGCTGACACTCCTGGAGCACGCTGAGTGCAGGTCCCAGCGGCCCTGCCAGTGATGAAGAAAGCAGCAGGTTTGCACTTTTAAAACCACTGAAGCCTGGCTGAGGAAATCACTGACACAAGTGAAATAAGAGGGACTGAATATTTAATTTGCATGATCTGCTGGCACCGCGCACACCTCCACACTGCATTTTCTCATCCTGTGTGCACCGTCAGTGTCGCTGCAGAAACTGCAACTTCCATGGGGATTTTGTTTCTACAAAGTGATACTTCAGGTTCATGACTGCAATTCTTGTGTTATTCCCAGGCAAGCACATAATGAACTTTAAGAGAACTGCAACAAGGGTAGTGGAAATGCTATTCAAACTCAAATGAGAGATGTAGGACTGGACGTCCTGCTGAGTGCCAACAGGAGACCTTCACCTGGTGGGTCAAATTCTCCTTGAATTCAGAGTGGCTCATTATATCAGAATGACTTACTGCTAAATTCTCGTGGCATTGCTTTGGACTTTTTCAGACAGAGAAAATAAGAGGGCTCAGCAGAGTTGCTAGGGTCTGAGCAAAGATACAGTTTATTCCTGCAACAAAAAACATGTACTTCATCTACTCTGATAGCCCATATTTTTCTCCTCACTTAAAATGTATTTGCACATTGCTATCTCAAAAGACACTGTAAATTCAACAGTTCACAGTGCTTTCCCAGGAGTAAACCTGGCTTCTCAACTTTACTCCTTCAGGACACCAAAGGAAGCACAGGAAAGTTTCAGGAAGATTTTCTATGAATGCTGAAAAGTCTCATCTTTGAAAGCAAGTTGCCAGTATGCTCCTAACTTTGTAAAATCTAATTTGAAGTCATTTTTAACAAGCTTTAGGGACTGGCAGGTTTCATAGAGTTACTTAGAATCAAGTCTCTGAGTATAATCAAGTCTCTGAGTTGCAGTACCATTTTTTTTCAGTAGAAGACATTGTACAAATTAATTCACTGAAAGAAAAGGGAAACACGGAAAAAAAACCAGAAAACTGTCAACCTTATTTTTATAAAATTTGCAAAGTTCTCCTCCTTCTTGGGGGAAAAGCAATGAAAAAGTTCTGAAATGGATGTGGAATAATTCCTCTAGATACTGGAACATAAGATCTGTCGGACTGCCTCTACTGCAAGATCCGTCTCACCCAGTGTCCTAATTTAAAAATACAGACAGTGGAAGCTCAAGGTAAAAGACACATGAAAAACAGCAGATACTTATATAAAGCAAAACCATCCCTTACCTTACCACCTCCTGTCTCACTGCCTCAGCATGTGCCTACCATCCTGATCGAGTGGCAACTGCCTTGCCAGGGCTCTAAATTGCTTCAAATTCAAACAATAGGGTGGGCCACGTGCACATTTCACCTAGAAGGAACAGCTGATTTTTCATGGCATGGCTCCTTTTTGTCCTCTCCTCCACACATGGTTTTGATCAAAGCTTAATTTTGGAAAGTTTTGTGGCTAATGTTACAAAGAAAATCAGACTGATTTACTGCAATGGTCCATTTTGTCCTTGAAATGAAAAAAAAAGGTGCACAAAAGTTTTGAAGGATGTACTCCCCCCACTCTCAGGAAGGAAAATGAGAAAGGCAAGGAAAGGTCTCTAATCCCTTTCTCTTATGAATTACTTTCCTTCTGCTCACCATGTTTTCCATCATCATTATTTTTTCATGGATCTGCTTTCTCCAATACCTTATTGTCATCTTTCCTCCCTCAAATAAGCCCATTAAGCATGTTCAACTTCAAAAGCTAATAGGCAGAGGTGCAAAAAACCACGGACACAGACATGATCATTAATAATGAGCAATGGTGAGCATGGTCTTATGCTTTTTCTCTTTAATTGCAGTGCATCAGCTGTATTAATGGATGTTGCCTAAACTCTGTCCCACAAAATAATCCTGACTTAGGGGAACAGCAGTCCAGTCCTGATTGTTTCAGGCAGGCTTCTTTTAGCCTTCAAAGTTGTAGTTTTCTACTGACACCTCAGCCAGTGGTGGGGAACATGCAGGTATAAAGAGTGAAATACTGAAACGAAGATCAGACCTTCCTTTGGCATAAAAGACTCTCAGGTGTAGTACGCAGTATGTGCAAGAAATCCCTGAAACGAATCTGTCCTCAGGCAGGTTGCATGACTACACTATTTTGTGCTATTTTTACTTAGACTAGATGACCAAAAGACATAGAAAATATTTAGGAAGAGAATAAAGACCATGCCTCTAAGATGGAATATTAACTTCTGTGAAGACAAAGTGAATTTAAAGCTTGGAGGAAGAGAGACTGCTGGTTTGATTAGGAAAAAAGAAAAAAAAAAGAGAGATGAAAGATTTATGATACATTCATGCTTAAGTCCATCTGAAACGTAGGCAATAATTCTTGATTAAAACATTTAGTAGTTGAAGAACAGATTAAAGGTTACATTCTTGGTTGAAGCAAATTAGTTTAGTTTTATGCATGTGAATAGAGGTTTGTTTGGGGCAAGGAGAAGGCTTTATATTTTTCTAAGCGTGTAGTAGATTTGCTTATTTTCATTTTAATGCTAACAATGAAATAATTTGGGGGAGAACCATGGAAGAATTACAGGAACAAACGTAACATGGGAGCTTGTGCCAAGGCTCCAGCTGCTCAGAAACGACAAGTTCTGAAAGTTCTCTCTGAAGCTACAGTGAAACATCTCTGTCTGTCATTTAATCTGCTTCAAGGGTTTCCAAAGAAATACATCACTACATTCCAAAAACTCAGTCCTTTGTCCTGTATTGCTTCACTTCTTGGAATATTTTTGACAAGTCTCCCTCATAAAGCAAGTCTGAGGAAATGAGGAGATGAAAAAGAGAAGTTATTTCCTGGGAGTTAAATTATGAAATTATTCTTAGAACCATGGAGATGACAAAGATAAGGGTTTCTTTGATAAAATCTGTAAAATATTAGTTGCAAAAAAAATTATAGAAACTTTATTGGCATAATGATCTGTCCAGACATGGTATTTTCTCCCTCTCTCTCTCTCTCTCTTTCTCTCTTTTTTTTCTTTTTTTTTTCCCAACTAGTAAGATCTGCACAAAGGGAGTGGGCTCTGGGGTACCGTCATGTCACATCGTGGGACCCCAGCCCACCCTAGGGAGCTGCTCCTCCTCTGCTGATCACTCTAGCTAACCTCCTGCTCCTCTGCTCTGCCTGCTCTCCAGGAGTTGTGGAGTAAAGACTGAGGACAGCCATTTCAAAGAGGTAACACTTTGCAAATACTTTCTCATTTCAAAGATGTGACATTTTACAAAGACTTTCTTTTCTTTCAGGCTTCAATTTTTGCACTCCAAAGGTGCAAATTATTGCCCTGCATTGACTTCAGAACTGCTTAGAAGTAGTTGCTTGATTGTCATTTTTACACTTCATAAAATTGCTCTACTTTAGGATAGGTTTATATTTATTACAGAAATGCTCTGAATGTGATAACACAAACAAACCTAAATTAGACACGTAGGGCTAATCCATCATTTATATTCACGCTCACACCTCTCAACAAGACATCACGGGACTCTTTCCCCACTCTACACATCAGAAGACCAAACACTGGGCCACATTTTTTGTCTGAAACAAGTCTTTCACCAAGATAAAGACAGCACACAGAAGTGCAAGATGTGAGCAACATATGCCGCTTCATCTGCAACTGCAAAAGTCTTGTTCTGCTGCCTGGTAAGTCAGGTAGATTTTTTTTCTGCTAAGTAAAAAATTCATTAACTCTTCCATTATGTGAAAGAAAAATATTTTTATCTCATTGTCAAAAGCAAATACTTCCAGACATTTGATCATTACTCTTATAGCAAGGTTTGTATGGAAAACAGGAATGGTTTTCTACCTAAAATTTCTAAGGCACCTTAAGGATTATGTTTTCCATTCTTGGTCTTTGCTCAAAAGTACAAGCACAGCTCTGTCAGCTCATAAACAGTGTAATAAAGATGAAAAAGAGACAATGGTCTTGCAAATTACTCCAACCATGCTGGAAGAAGAAACAACTGAGTTTTTAACTTGACTTGTATTTAATCCTCATTAATATCTTATTTAGTTTGGATGCAGTAAGAAGCAGAAGCATGGGAACAAGGAGACTGCTGGGGAGATTCTGATCACTATTCTCATTAGAGATGGGAAAGTTCACTTTTGAAGGTGGATATTTTGAGCATCAGTAGACAGTATATAACAAAGCCTGCTTTTCAGAGTTGGATGAAAAATGTTAACAGTAATTGTATTTTTTTGCATGACATGCCAAAATCTTTATCTTTCTCTGAAAGTTTAAATACATTATGCTAACCTATTTTAAGGAGGCTTATATTCCTCTGTTTAAAAACTCATGCAGGATACTTTTTTCACTTTTCTTTCATTCCTTTAACAGTTTGTGAAACAGGGGGAAAATAATGGCAGTAAATGCCATCTCTGAAAGCTCAAATGACCGGGAAATGTAGTGGGTTTTCAATTACATTGAGGCTTGTGGAAGTGAGTATAAATCTATTTATTTCAATACAATCACTGTCAAACATGCCACACTTCTAAAATTCAGAGCATTATTTTGGAACTCTTCAGGTGCTCAGTTCACTTTTATCAGCCTAGCATCAGTTTGAGAAACCTTGGCCTGTAACAGTATTAGCTTTTTAATCCTCCAAACATCTCTGAGAGATGGATGGTCGTGTGCAAGGTCTTCTGGCTTTAGAGAAAAGCAGAGTAGGGACAAAACATGAAACAATCTGCTCATGGGCTGGTGGCAATTCAGAGCAGTCCACAGCCCTTGTCTTGTGGATTTGGTGCCAGCTAAGGGAGTTCCTGGTCTTGTTCCATAACGTCACATTTCTAAACTTAAGCATGCACGGGCTGGGATCAGGAACCACATAAATGAAACATACTGCAAAAGAATTAAAGGAATTTATTCCAGCCCTCTCTGAGTTGCAACTGGTTTACAACCGAGAAAACAAATGTGTGCATGTGAGGCAAGGAAGGATAATGTGGGAAGAACCAGCTGGGATCAGCTACGATGGAAGGGAACAGCTTAGACCAACATAACTTCCAAACAAAAGGTCTGAGCTGGCAGAGCCAGTGGAAGAACTTGTATCTTCCTGACATTTTTTCCAGAGGCTTGGGTGATATATGTCATATCTTGTTTATCCCAGTTTACCACCTGAGTTTCCTACTCAGTTCCTAAGATCACCCTCAAACATTAAAATTTTTCTTCTAGCTTTTCTGCACAACATTTTCCTTGTTTGCACCAATAGCATCCAAAGGAGGTCTGAAAAAGTGACACAGAGCTCAAGAAGGGAGGAAAGAGAAAAAAATGCCCCTTTGTGTGACAATTTATATATGGATAATAGCACACAGTGTTCGTCAGCCGCAATTAGAACCAGGTCTCCAGAGTTTTTGAACCCATGTAGTAAACTGGGACCAGGTCCTGACCAAATCTGGGCTGAATTTCAGGTGATCTCACTCCCTCTCCATGGGCTTCACACAAAGTTTACACATTATTTCAGTATGGTTTGGATAGATACCATGAAGATGTGAGCAGATGGATTTTATTTTGTTTTTAAGTTACAAAACATCTAAATGCATTAAAGTTATGAATGGTTCAAAGTGAATGCTGGCCCATGAGCCTCAAACTCAGGTTTTTACGCAAGAAATGGTGCAACACTTATTACTATGATATTTGGGTGGCCATTTTTCTTATGATACAAAACACAGATAGTGCTTAGGATTGTCTTCCATACTAATACAGTGACAATCACTAAAAGGTCCCTGTTTACTAATAGTTATCAGGGTTACCATGAGTCTTTTGTACCTGAATAAATGTGAGATGACACATGATATGCACACACCCAAGCCTCATGTGTAGACTGAACATTCTAGCACTGCTTGGGCAAGGACATGGCTAGCTGATACAGCAGGCAGAGAGGTATAATAATGTTTTCACTTTTCTGATAGTTTCAAAAGCAGAAACTGAAATAATGCATAAAATGCATTCCAAGGGGGGGCACAGCAGAGCTATCTTTGGTTGGGACACATCTGCTATGACCATGACTTCACACAGACTAACTACTGATAATTAATGATTATGATCCTCAGACAGGGACAATTGTTCATCTGCTGAACTTCACTCAGTGTCTTAGCCCCACGACTGAATGCAAAGAGAATGGTGACTCTTTCCATATGGTATTGAATCCATCTGCTTTCACCCTTCAGCTCAAAAAGCAACTAAACCCTAATGCACTGTTAGACAGTCATCTGATTTTGGATGTCTAACAAATTAGAAGTTCTGCTGCAGAGCAACATCACTGCACTCTTTCTGTTTTTCTCAGTTTCATCTGGTCCAATAAACGTTCAGCATTCTTGCAGGGATACGAGCAAATGCGGGGGCTGAGAGAAATGAGGGGAGGGTGCAACAGTCCCGGGGTGTAGTGCCCGGGATTGTTGGGGCTGAACCATTTGGACACTGCAGAGATGGAGCCACTGATGCGAGCAAGACAAGCTGCAAGTCCTGCCCATACAAAAACAGAGTCATGGTATGCTCTTGGTTCCCCATCTAACCAAACGACTCTGCTTCCCAGGACTGCCAGGTCAGAGATGCCAAGACTGCTCTTTCTGCAAGGGCAGCCATGGTTTTGGGGACTCCCTCTGAGCCTGTATGCTTTGGCAAATCCCCCAGTTTTCTCAGAGGCTTCTGTGGGCTCAAAAAGGGAGGCAGAGAAGGTACTCCAAACCTCAAAATGGCCTTCAAGTAACAGCTGGGAAATTGGAACGGGGACCCAAATCAAACACATTCAGAGATTTCGGGAAGAGAGCCACTCCTTCAACAGCTGGCAAGGAGGAAGCAGAGGGGACTGCAGCACTGAGAGGAAGGTGACCTGAAAATTTCCTATTCAAAAAATCCTCCCGAATGCACTTAAACTCTTTGAACTGCACTCCTTTGATGGTCACAAACACACTGCTGCACCTCAGTTTCCTATCACATTCCATAAGGATTAAAAAAATTATTTCTATAGAAAGGTCTTTATTTAGTTCTTTTAGTCTCTTCAAATATATTTTCTGTGTTTGTTATTCAGTTTTGATCCTTAGATCGATAGGATTAAATTTATATTGTTGAAGAGCCTGGAGTGTTTCTTTTCAGTTTTATTTTATTGAGGGGTAAAAACCCACCAAGTTTAAATGACTGAAATAAATATCGAATGACCCAAGCAGCAGTTCATCAAATTCACACCACTACAAGTCAGAGCAAGCTATGGATTTAGAAAGCATGAACCATGAGAACAATAGCAACATAGATCAGTGAAAACTCCAGTCCCTAAAGAATTGCACAGCTGTTTTAGGCGGTCTACATCTATCTTCCCTGGGTGCATGCTTTGATCATTTTCCCACAATGACATTTATTTCAGATTTTGTGACCTCTTCCCTAATTCTTTGTTGCCTCACTCCTTGAATGCCTGGTTTCTTCTTGTGCCCTATGCAAAATGAGTCTGGGGTGGTTGTAAAAAGTCACTGAGTTGAAACAGCTCTGCTGCCCATGGGACATTCATTTTGTATAGGAGTGCGCAACTCTCTCTGTAGTTCTAGGAGGCAAAAAATAGCGGGTCTTGCTGGGTGGTTTTCTACTCTACCCCTCCCTTGCCCTTTCTTAAAATCAATTTGTAATATGGTTCATGGGCCAGTCTCACAAATAGCTTTACTGCTGCAACTCAGGGAGCAGCATGGGAAAGCTGTGGCCTTAGCAGTTAAAGTACAGAGCAAAGGAATCTGCTGAGTTACATAACATTTCTTTTTAAACTATGACAAATAAAAAGATAACTATCTTGGCTTTAGCATGAGTGTATTCTGCAGGTTCAGTTTCATAGATGGTATATATTATATTGGCAAGAACTAAAACAAACCCCTCATTCAAAAAAGGAATTCCTGGCCATGGGAGAAGAGCAATTTCTCTGACGAAAGGTCAATTTTTATGAGGCTACATGCAAGTCTCATTTCAGTATCTTATATCAGTATCAGTCTGTGAGAAAGTTCAGGATAACCCATTGAAACTGTGAGGGGAAAGGTGCTTGGTGATGTTTATTCTCAGCTGTTCTGTGTTGGCAGTGGGCAAGTCCCCCTTAGCAAAGCAAGGAGATGCAAGGTCATGGATTTTACCCCATATTTTGCAGGTAATAAGTCACCAGCCCAGCTGGCAGGAGGTAACTCGTTTACCCAAGAAATACACCTCAGCTGACACGCTCCAGTGCCTGATGTCAGTGCCTGATGTCACCAACCCACACCTTGCTCACGCTCAAGTCCCACTAAAACGCTGTACTTATTACCCTCACATTCCTGTCTCTCATGGTTCACTCCAACCAAGCATAGCTAGAGGGAAGACAGTCCATGGTGGGAGTGGGGGTGGTGTTCCCAGGCCCTTATAAAGCAGTAATTCAACAGTCTGATAATCTGTCATGTGAGAGAACCAGGTTCAGCTTCTTCTCCTTCAGAAGAGTTGTGAGACTGCACGTTCCCTTATACAAGGAAATGTTTTAGCCCAGACCAGAAAGTTGAGGAGATGTCCCTCACTCACCTTTGCTGAAGAGGTTTAGAAATGAATCAGACAGATGAAGTAACTATTGCCATTATTAACAAAAATTACCAAATACTTCTAAATCCATAATTACTGCAGTTCTTAAAAACAAACACACAACCCTTGGCCTCACAATGAAATGATACAACGTAAGGAGACCGGCTGTAACTGGCAGAGTGGCCTCCCACACATGCACTTGTTCAGCAATCACACTTCTTTTTGCTGGAGGGGCTTAGTTATTTGCTTTGAAGCTCAGCATGGAGCTAAGGGGAGCAGTTATCACTAACCACTGCATGGTCATGTATTCTTTTCTCATTTTCTTTAAGTCCCTTTTATAAAATATTCCATCCTCTTGGAAGCTGCTGCTCTAGTAAGCTGCAGCAAGGTTTTTGCGGATGCATGCTGTGTTTTGAATACAGAGTGAGCAGTGAGGTTGCTGTGTCAGTGTTTGCCTCGTGTGAAGCAGCTCTTACTGCGTTTTCAGTTTGCTTCTTCTATTTTCAAAAGCTTAATAACTATGGTAACAAGTGTTGTTTGTTTTGTCATTATATTAAAAAAGATGCCACCATTAAGCAAGACAGCAGTATGTAGTGTCCTAAATAGGAACCTCTGAACGATACAAAGTTTAGTCTAGCTACTCAGTTTAACTTGCTCTCCATCATAGACTCTGAGAGGGGCACTATTCATCAGCAGTATTTTCATTTAGGACTCTGAATGTATATTGAAATTATCCCAGGCAGCTTGACTGGAAGAAGAGGCCTTTTAAAAGCTGCACTAACACATTAAGATACTCAGTAAACATGTGTGTTTTGACAATTGTAGAGCTGTATGATTTAACTTCAAAACTACCCATCCTTCAAGAACTTGAAGGAACCCTTTTTTTTCTCCCCTCAAAAGTACAAGGATGTTGCCAGCAATTATTAAAATCACAGAGCCTCAAGGCACAGTAAAACACCTCTGTTCTTCTTAAAATCCATTCTAGAACAAAACCCATCCTCATCAGCGGTATAGATAGGTGAAGAATTGTTCAGAAACAAGGGATGGGAAGAACACCCTTCAGCAGGATTTAAACCTCACACTAAACACCTGAAAGCCCCACCAGCATTAAAAGCCCCTCTGAGAACAAAGGAAGACAGGCAGCAGAACAGAGGACACCTTGCAAATGTCCAAAACAGGCAGCTCCACTGCGGTGGAAGGCTGAGTACAGACAGTTTCTCAGATGGATCCCAGCTCACAGACAACCTGGAAGTCCTGAAGCAATGCCTGCAGAGACGTGCACTGTGAGAAGGACAAGTATATTTGCCTCCATGAAAACTACAGAGTGTTTCTTGGCCCAGGTGTCCCTTAGAAAGAGATGCAGGGTTCTTTGGCTGCCCAGGGGAAAGAGAGAGAAATAGCAGGACATGGAGATTAGGAGCCACCCCGGAAAATCACATGCTAAATCACAGGACTAGGAACCCATTGTGTACAGAAACATAAGTTAATTTGGGTAACAACCCCTCTGCTGCACTTCCCCTTCCCCCTCACAGAATTTAGTGGATATTCACATGCAGGGCAGGGTGCTGGGGCAGGAATGGTAGAAGAGATGCAAAATTCACAAACCTGGAAGCATTTGCAAGGGGTGCAAGTGCAGGGAGAACCTGGGGTGTATGGAGGGTGTTGCTTGATCCTCAAACACCACTGACTTACTATATGCAATTTATCCTCTGTGAAGCCTTCTCTGGCAACCAGCAATGCTACAGCAAGATGAGATGCAGTACAAAGTACTCTCTGTTACAGATTTTTTTTTGGAAAGGGATTGAGAAAGAAATTGTAATTCGCAGACAAATTGTTCAGTCTTTTTTTGGTCAGAATGTGAGTGGTTTAGCTGAACTAGGGCTGTGGGGTTTGCCCTTCAGTGCTGCTCTGAAAAATTCTTATCAAGAATTGAACCTTACCATTTGTATTGGCTCAGCTCCTCCTGCTTTTAAGAAATCAGTAATTGCACACAGCTTGCTTTACTTTGCTTCAGCTCTCCCCCTGGGAACCAATATTTCTCATTTCAGTGAACAGAGCTGAAGCTGAGAAAACGAAGCCTATTGTTACTTGAGCTTAAGAGGCAAAAGATGTTTGGAAGTTTTATAAATTTGGCTTAGAAGATGAGAGTCTTTCCTACCCTCACCATCCACTGGGACTAGCTGAGCTACAGGCTTATGTTTTGATAATATGGAGAAATATTCTCCCACAACTGCAAGGGCACCACCCTTCTCCAAACACCTTTGTCCACTGAGCAGACCTCTCTGGCAGCTCCCTCAGTACAATTACAGTCCATCTCAGGCACTGGATATACCATGTGTCCTGATTTCCCCTAGGTGTTCAATTCAGATGGAGCATAAATGAGCCGTAACTACATCTCAGATGGGAAATAGGGCTTCTAACAAGCAGAACAGAGAGGATGAGAAACAGTCATGTCACTGGAGGAGTGAATGCAAAAGGTTTATTTATTTTTAATACAGAATTTGATCTAGCATTCCCTAGTGTTGGAATGAATAGCTGTCCACACAACCATGAGGTTACTGCCCACGGCATCACTTCTAGGCCCATGGTGTACTAAAGAACTCGCATGAAGCTAGTAAGCCTCTGGGCTAATGCTCTGTGCTCTGAGCTAACTAACACTCACTGCAGCTGCATCTCCATTTCCTAACAACCAGCTTTGCACACACTAGAGAGCTGGAATACACAGATCTTCTTAATCCAGTGGAAAGACGAGCATCCCAGAGACTACAGAACTCCACAAGATATCCTGGCAAGTCTCTCTTCTGTTTGCCAGAGAGGCACCATGTAACTTCTGCTGCAAACCTTCTTGTTTGTATAAGCTAAGCTACCTTGAAGCTGTGGGGCACCCTCCTCTTCCCCTTCTGTTAAGAAGACATCAGCTGAGCCTTCTCTCCTTGCAGTCCCTGCCACCCACTCCTCTCATTTGCACACAGCTGGTTGTGATCCTGTGAGACTTATGGCAGGTGAAGGGCAGGGTGGGCCAACCATCTTCAGAGACCAGGCCTTGCTATACTTCATCTCAGTGCAGGTCTGGGGTGGCCTGAAGCCTCCTAAGTCCAGTCCCTCTTTTCCATAAGCCTTTCCTACTTGGGAAACTGCAATAAGGAGTTCCCCCAAGAAAGAGCACAATGAGACCAAAGGTATTCCTCATTAATGTCCGAGACCCTGTGAAAGAAATCCTCTTATCAGAAGTTGATTTAGGATACAGGACTGGTTTTAAAGTATTCCAAATTCTTGATACTTACCTTCCTGGCTTGATGTGAACCTACCACACAAATAAATGATATTAGCAAAACCTAAAGGTGTCTTGAGTGCATTTGGACATAGAGTCTTAAAACTCGTAACTGTTTCTCACATTACCAGAGGTCATTCCTCGCTCCCATTATGCTCCTACACAGAATACCCAGCACTTGGGATCCGCCTCTCTAGCCACTGATCCACCAAAGTTTTCAGATGCTGTATTCTACCTCATAAATACTCAGTAAGTTCAACACACAAAAATGTTTAGGAGCTTCACGCATCACAGCTGAACCAAAGGGATCCACACCTTTATTAGCTCTAGAAATAGCACGGAAATAGTGATCATACCAGCACAAGCAAAATGTTGAAAATAGGCCCTATCATGGCATTTCTACTTCTGCTGCACAAGGCAACATTTTGAAAGCCTTTTATAATTGTAAGGGATGAAATTTTTCAAAAAGCTACTCAGGAAATACATACTGCCAAGAAAGTCCTAACTTTGGGATTTTACAAAACATTTATCTGCACATGGTGAAGTTTGGATTTCTGACAGCTCATACATCAGGCAATTCTAAGCCTAGAGGTCTGTCTTGTAAGAATTGTTTTTGTTCCCTTTTTTGGACTTATTATTTGGCTTCTTATTCTAGATCTGTGATTTTAAACAAGCCTTTCTTTCAAAACAAGACATATTTCCTTCTGGAATTTAAACAACAGTCCTACAGCGCTACATGAATTATCCCCTTAGACAAATGTCAAAATATATAGCAACTCAAAACAAAATAGTGTCTACTGTCTTCAGTTCAGGCTTACAAGCAATAAACTTCAAGAAATTTATGTAAAAGAACCTGATTGTGTATTTTATATGAAATAGCAGAAATACTTTGGCACCCAGAGCACTAGCACAGAGCATAAAAGTATACTTCTCTCGTTATTTATAGAGATCAGGCAAATGGGCAAATGTGGATGAAAGCAAAAAGTTTATTTTCTATGGAAAATTCTGAAAGGCTGAAATAGATCTCTTTAGATGTTTTAAACTTAAGTTTCTTTAAAATTAATTTTCTATATGGGGGGTTTTGTCAAAAATTAAAATGTTTGGGTTTTTGAAATGTTTAGGTCCTTCCCAAAGAAATAAGACATAAATCTTTAGCAAAGCAATTGCTCACTAAAATTTTGCTTTCATCTCTTTTTTTTCCCCCCTTCACTTATTTTGTGAGAAGGACACCCATGAGGAAAGTCAAACTTCAGAATCTGGTGATTTGCATTACTATTCCATGTTTCCTATAGCTTCTAGAGGGTATAAGGTATAGGATTAAAATTATGTTACCGAGCAAGCACATTCCCCCCAAACCATTGAGATTTAGGTTGAAATTCAAGAAAATGTCTTTTGGTATATAAATTAGAGCTGTGTACGTGACGAAGTAAAAGTACTAAGCTTGCCCACTGGCTTCTGTGAGTGGCTCAACATTTTTTAAAGTCTGGCTTCTCTTTTGTCTTCCTGAATTTTGACATAAGAGTTTTAAATGTCCAGGCTTTAATTTCCATTGCTATAAAAGTTTGTACATTTTATTGTGAAGGTTTTGTATAGCTTTACACACACAAACAGAAAATGATACCTTCAATGTCACCACGGGATATTTTAGAAATTGAAGTTATATTTGCCTTTTTCAGATGGTGTAATCTCCAAGTATCATCACTGAAGAGAAAGCTCTTCACAGTGAATTTCAGTGTAGTTACAAGCACAGCTTGGTCCACTCTCTCTTCAGTGGGCTGCAAAATGGCCCTATGCTACATCTTCCCTGTAGCACACTTGTAATTACTTTCTGGCCCTGATTTGGTCCTTTGAAACTAAGCAGATGGTCCTGCCTCCCCACTGTCCCCTTCTCCGTGAAAAGACTGGTGTTGGCAAGTGAATCCTTTGTAGATGGAACCCAGGAGAGGCACTCACAGTGACAGCTGTGGGACCAGCTAACCCTTGACTAATGGGGCATTTGTGATGGTTGTGGTTTCTGAAGACATTGACAGTCTTGGAACCATACTGACAGCCCTGGAGGGAGGTCTGGTATTTCACACACACTGTCCAGTACATAATTTTTACATTTGGGGGTTATGCATGGATGCACATGAGCTAGGCTCTCCACAACCATATTTTGAACCTTCCCAGTGCTTGGCAGTGCAGGTGCATTTTCTCTCTATTCCTTAAAAAGAACCAGAGCCAAAACACCAGGCTTGGGAGGCCAAAAGCAACAAAGCCACAGTTTTGAAAAGTGACTATTAAATTGATGTTCTGGGATACTGTAATTTTGAGACAACAAAGTTCATGATCATCACTCTTTCTTCTTGCTGCCAGGTCTCTGAACTGATGACCAAGAGCCAGATCCTTCTGTCTGGCCACCTGTCATGAGGTGCTGCAGACTGAGTGGTGGCCTCAGAAGAACTTGTTCACCTTCACTGGTTTTGCAGATTTGCCACATGGAGCTGGTTGGAGTTTGGGAGTCAGTGGTTTGCAAAAGAGCTGCTGGCAATCAGCAGTAGCAAAGGGCACTTCTCATAAGCATACTCAGCAGGTAGGACAGATGGCACCTCTACCAAATCAGAAAATATTGGTTTAAAATAGGCAATACCTCAGAGAAGGACCCATTTTTTGGCTTTGTGGTAGGGCATTCTGACACGTGATGGACAGAAAACCTGGAGGTCTCTCATCTATAAGCAAACTGTTCCAGCTGTTGCTAAGCCTCATTTCCTGACCTCAGGGACCTAACATTTGACACCTACTAGACCATTTTTAGCCTTGCACCAGAAACTGAGATAATGTCCTTATTCTAACAGGAAGCATGACCTCTGAAATCCTGCCCATGTGTAAACACCCATCCTGGCCCAGTTTGTACAATTGATGCAGCACGGCTGTGCACAGCAGCCAAATGAAACTTCATACACTTAAAATACTGTTTCTGTATAGAGTCAATCAGTAGTTGAAGACAGGCCTGTCTCATCTCTCACCTGCCAGCCCCTTGGCTTGGGGTGCTAGTCAAGTGAGCTCTCCTACTTCATCAGATGCCAAATCACCAATATAATCTCTTTCTTAACAAGGTCTAAGCTTAAACATATTTTGCAAGTTATTATTTGATGCACTATATCTGTTATTTATCAAATGCTATTCTGTTGGCTTACTTTATCTTCGTGCTTTTCTGCTTCCCACCCATAATTTTTGGCACTTTAAAATTAGCATATCCTGCACTTCTCTAAAATAATGAGCGAGCTTTCAGAACAAGTGTTCAGTTAATCATCTTTCCAGTGCTATTCTTTCAGTTTCTATCCTTCCACACAGACCAGTATGCAGCCTACCCAACTATTACTTAACACTCAAGGAAGCAGGGATAGGGAATTTAAGGGTTTTACTCAGACTTACTGGAAAATAAGAGAGGCCTTTTTTTTTTGCTTTATATGATGCAATTTTCTGCAATTTTTGTGGTATTCAGGGGTCCTTCTCTAAAAGCTCTGAAAACTACAATTATCCAGACTGTTCTAAAATCTTCTAGGGTTAGAAGATAGGGATGAGAGCTGTACGCCAAGTGATTTGGTTTTGTGGTTTTGAGCCTCATATACATACAGTTTCCCTGTACCCAAACCAAGGAAGAGGTTTCTTTAAGGTTGTTGGGTTTGAACAGAACTTTCTGAAATCAAATTTCAGCTCTGAACTTGTTTAGACAATCCTAATGGCTTGGCACCTCTTCCCAAGCTTGTCATGTGCTCTACTTTTGGTGAGGGAGAGTTGATAAGCATAATTAAGTGCTCATAACAAAGAATCCAGAGCATAGGTCCCTAAACAGGATCTCACTGTTCACAAAAAAGATGGATTACCTGACACATACACAAACTGCACTGCTAACATTTATCCTGCCAGTTTTGCACCATCCTCAAGGGGACATGCAGATGCTCTGGAACCCAGCCTATACCTAACCTGTGTCACTCCAGATCTCACTCTTGGCAGGAAGCAGAACAAACAAATTAAAAAAGCAGAGTGCTGCCATCTGCCTAATTTTATTTGGAAAATTATGATCTAAGGTTGGTGAAAAGGCAGAAAGTTGCTCAACCTATTGTCAAAAAACAAATAAAGTGGATACATGGGTGTTTGCTGGAAGGGACAGGAGATCCATGTACATGGGAATCGTGAAAGGATTTGGGAAAGCAGATGAGAGAAGAAAAGCATTGAATGGGTGAGATGATCAAGTAAGCAGTACAAATTATGAATGCTGAGGTACTTCCTGAATATTCACATCCTGAGTAATGAGACGACTGAGGGCCCTGGATGGACAAGAGCCATGGCTCAGTAGGTCAGAGCACAGCAGGATGCCCAGGCCTGGAAAATTGCCCAGTATGATTAACCCAAAAAGGAGATGTACCATCACTTGGACTTGCAGTAGAAGACACCAAGACATCCACAGCAATTCACTTGTGAATAGTTTAGATGAATAAACTGGCTTAAAGGGAGGGAAAGTGGCAATGGTAGCTGATGGGGAAAGACAGACACACATCTTCCTTGGTTTTGGTTTCTGTAACTCTGGAATAAAATGGCTAAGACTTTGGGATACAGCCCAGGACTGTGGTTCCTCTTGGTTGGTAAGTTACAAGTGACACACACAGAGTACTTCAAAGTACAATAATCTCCTTTTAATGTCAAAGGGTAAGGGATGGAGAGCGAGAAGCAGGTAAAGCAATTCAGTTTCTAACGATAGGAGTGTCTTAGGCAGATAAACTCACTTCCCTTTTGGCTGTGAACATTTTCCCATGGCAAGAAGCTTGCTGAGAGCTACCACACTTGCCACCTTTTAGACGAGGCGTCCTGGAGCTCCTTCACAGGCACCCAGGGCTATTTGTTCATATGTGGCCAGGTGAGGCAGCAGAGCTCTCCTACCTGGCACAGAAACATGGCCCAGCCACATCTTCTCTTATCATATCTAAACTGTGCTTCCTTATGAGCACAGCTCTCTTCTAATACAACGGGTACAAGCCAGCCAGTCACTGCAGCCAGAAAGTTGTCACTGGCTACTGCGGGCTACAGGGAAAGGGCAGTGGTGGGCTTCAGTATGCGAGGGGTGTGATACAGTTTTGTTATCTATGAGTTTTCAGAGAATTGATCCTGAAACATGTAACTCTTCCACCAATCCAGAGGCGAGATGTGTGCTGAACAGTCTGTTTCAGAAGTCAGTGAAACACCATGGGATATCTTTCACTGCTAATGAAGTTGACTGCTAAGGAGCAAAGCTCTGAGGTGGCAAGTTTGAGTTGCAATGGCAGCTGTACTCCTTGAGCCCTCAGGGGAGATACTGTCTCTGCCAGCTCTTCCTTGGCTTCTACCACTCCAGAGGCCTCACTTTATTAGCAAGAAATCACATTTACTTTGCCAGTTTCCAGAGTCCATTATTTTTCTCTACTGCACCAGCTGTACCCTCCATGACACCAACACACAAGTGAAAGTTAGCTTCTATTTCTCTTGTAGTTTATTGATTGTGTATCAATAAGAAAGATAAGCTCTGCACCCGGGAGGGTTGCCTGAAGCCCACAGCGGTGTCTCGCTCACATGCTCATGTGGCTGCAGGTTGGCTCACACTGGAGGCTCAGGCTCACACTGCAGGCTGAATTACTGTGGTAATTCCTTGTATCGTTTTGTTTACAGCTGTTCCTGCGTTTTGCGTAACAGGCGGCGTTAGAAATGACTGCTTGGGATTCTCAACATGTGTCTGATTTCAGATGACAGATACCAATGCAAAAGAAGCCAGAAGTGGCAGCAGATACTGTTGACACTACTTGTACATAATGAGAGTGAGAACCACTGCTGCTGCTTCTGCTGTGCAGAAAAAAATTCGCATAGGTAAATCCAAAGTACTAATCAAAGAACAAGGAGAGACTGGATTTTCTTCTGGACTGATGAGGAACTATTGGACTAAACTAAAGCTTATCATGCCCAGTATCTCCCTCTGTTTCATTAGAATGCTTAGAGCTTGGCCACATTCAAGTGCTACATGAAGCCTTAGACCAGCTTATAATTTTCCCACATGGCTTTTTATTAGGGGGCTTGCACTGAAATGCTTGTGATTTCTGCTTTCTCGTTTATACCCCACTTGAAAGCTTCTTAATTACAAAATTCTTCTCTCTGAAGACTTGAATTTTGCTGCATTTGAAAAGAATGCAAAATAATTATGTATCAAGTAATGAAGGATTGGTCCTTAGACTCTTGGCCGCTGAAGAAGAACATGGTATTCATTCCAAGATATTTTATATTGTTTTGAGTTTGGTGTAAGCAGCTGTCTCAGAAATCCTAGTGGGAAGAAATAATAAGGGAGGCAGTCAGCATGAGATGCTGTTGATGAAACCAGCATTAACAGAGGCATTCATGAAGCTGAAGAGCAAAACTGTGCACTACCAGCTTGGTCCCCCTGACCCCAAACCCACAGGAGATAAAAATGTCTGCAGAGGTGGGGGGGCTTCTCTATAGCTTGGACCTCTGCTCAGCTGCTGCTACGGGCATCCCTCAGAGCCACTGTCACCAGATGTGGCTGCCATCCGCTGCCACTGCAAAGAAAGGCACATCTCCCAAGTGGGTAACATGAAGATAGGAATTACAACTTCTTTCCTACACATCCACACAATTCTGGTGACAAAGGCAACCATGATCAGAAGAGGGAGGCTGTCTTTAATGCTCAGTATGAAAACAGACAGACCTAATTGTTCCTACTCTAGCCGATGCTTTTGAAAACTTAGACCCACCAAAGAATTCCTTCTTCCAGAGTGGAAAGCTGAAAAACCTCTTGGGTGACCTTCTTTCCCCAGCCCTCCCCAAAAAAAGTCAGAATTAAAAACCTAAAGCCATGATTTGCTTACATTTACTGTGAAGACCTTTCCGGGATTTTCAGGGAATTCTGTCTTACAATTCTCTCCTTTACAGTGAGAAATTTAATGATTCCCAGGATTACGAAAACAGAAGGAATTTGCCGAGTTGTATCATATCCAAATGATAACGGAATCATTTCAATTCAAGGGAGTCAATTTTTCCATTCTAGCGTTCTCTTTAGGACACCCCACCCTTTTCTACAGACTTGCTAAAGTCTCATTCCTTCCATCTGAGCTGCTCCAAGAAAAAAATGGAAGTAACTATTTTCCTCAGCAAAAGCTGACTCGGGAGAAAACATTAACCTTTTGAACATAGCATACAGCATGCTATCTTATCAGGAGCTGGATGAAAATGTCTTGGAGGCATTTTCTTTGTTCAGCACGGGGAGCTTTAAGACTGTTCAATCACTGACAGGCTGTTTCTTTTCAGAGGGATTTCACTATCTGCCTTCCATTTGATCCCACACTACTTAATATGTGGATATTTCTGCACGTCCAACCAACGTATCTAGACACAGATGGCTCTGTCTCTAGGAACTGTGGTGGTGGGGAGATGAAAAGAACTAGTCATTAATTTTACTCCACTGTTGCAACTGTGTGTGCAACTCAATGCAGAAAGCAGGGCTCATTCTGAAAGTACTCTTAAAACTGCCATTAGCTCTGGCACCTTCTTTAGAAACACATCAGGCTATTAAGCCCCAGATCTCTTCCTTCCAGGCAAGCTGAGGTGACCACTACAATGATTAATACATATATTTGGAGGAAGCCAATGCCAGGTCAATCTGTATAACCGGATCTTTGGAAACAGATTTTAGTTGTGGAGCCTTTCCCTCTCCTTCCCTCTTGTGCAAGCCTTGTAGACGCAATATGGGCAGTGCTTGGCTATGAACAGTTGAGCAGCCTGAAGTACAGTGCCTCCATTCCCATCTTCTTCCCCAAGACGGGTATCAAAATGTGGAGACTGACTGTGTGCAGAGTTATATCATTTTTCCACATACTGCTGCAGAAGCCTTTACTGCCTTTCCAAGGACAAAGTTGATGGTGGCCAGAGAGAGAGCTCATCAGCCATCTTGGATGTCTAAGACGTGTTAAACAAATTAGCTTATCTGATATCTGCCACTGTAGAAATTGTTGTCTGAATAAATAACCTGCTTCTCAGATGTACAAAGCAGTGCACCCCTGCCTTGAGCATCAGCTGGAGCCTTGAGACACAGGGACCTCAGAAAATTAGGGCATTTATGGGGACTCAGAGAGCAGTAAAAAATGTTTGCAAATAGCAGCCAAGACTCTAACACTTACTCAGCATGGGCAATGTTGAGGCTTGTTCAGCTTCCTCTAAACATTAACAGTGCTAAAAAATATCTAGGAGGGCTTTTCACTTGTTTTTTTTTCAGAAAGAAGGAGAAAGAGAGAAGGAGGAGAAGTGAAAAGCATGAGTACTTGTTGGTGCTTGTTTTCAGCATACTAACTGAACCAATTTCAGTAAAATTCCTCATTATCTCAACAAGTGAGGCTAGAGATACTGTCAACTCACAGAATTTGTCAGGACCCACCTTAAAAATGGCAAGTGTTTGGCTAAGCCTCTTATTAAAGCTGCCTTAAATGTATATTCTGCTGTTTGTAAATGTTTGGTAAGCTAAAAATATGTGCCATTCTAAAATGGACACTTACCTAGGGAAATTCTGGGATAGGTAGAGAGAGATTAATATTTCTACGCAAGAGATTTGTACCCAGATATGGAAATGTGTCTGCTTCGATTGCCACCCTGTCCCCCACTGCGGTGTGCAATCCCTGCATGACACGTTTCTGGAGCATTTACCCACATAAGCACACAAATATTTTATAATGCTACAAGCAAGGAACAACCTACGTACGAAGAACAGGAACATGGGTTAGCTGCAATATTGGCACATTTGCTCTTGAATCTCCATTTCACTGAACCCCTGTAAAACAGATTAATAAGGCCTTAACTTTGCCAAGCTGTCTCTATGGTCCAGACCCCCCCCTCCTCTGCTGCAGTTTGGCTGGCATCTCTATCCCCTGGACCAAACTGGTCACACAAATTCCTTTTGGGAGCAATGGTCATCTGTTCTTCTTCTCCCAGCTACTGAAATCCCCTCCTGGTTCCAAAGCCAAGATAAATTCAGACTGCCCTACATGGTCTCTGATTTTGTGATTTACATATCATATGGCTGCTCTTCACACACGAATGACTCTCATTTTACATTCAGCAAAATTCATAGGTTAAACCTTGCCCTTTTCTTGCACGAAGGGGGAAACAGATACAAGTACTCAGCAAATGAGAGGAGTGGGAGATTAGGTTCAGGGAGAGGGAAGAGGAAAAGCTTTACTATTCTTCTCTTATGCTGTGGTATCTGCCTGATGTAAGGAAGTATCCAGCCATGAGAAAAATTAGGAGAGACTGTTAATGAATTTTATTCTGCTGTTGCAAATTTTGGGTCCAATTTAACTAATGCATGAATCAAGACCCACTACAGAAAGTACTCTTAAAACTGCCATTAGGTCTAGCATCTTCACAAGAAATGTGTCTGCCTGCTAAATCTCAGGCCTCCTCCCTTCAGGGAAGCTGAGGTAGCTACTACAAGGAATAATACACATTTTTGGAAGAAGGCATTTTCTTGGTCGTAGGCTGATGACCCTGGTTATCTGGTCTTGTTAGTCCACTGGGAGCAAGATATGTTCAGGATGAGCATTGAAAAACAATATTTTTTTTTCCTTTCTCAGTAAAAAAGGTGACTATCTTACAGTCATCACCACAGCCTAAAGGTATAAAAGGATGTTTAACATCCTGGTAGCTTTCCTCAGTCAGCAGGGGCTGAAGCGGAGCATCCCTTTAGGATTTGCCTAGCTGATGATGCACAGTTTGACAAGCCCTGCTCTGCCAGCTCATCCCCAGCCACCTCTACCTACCCTGCTCACAGGCCTTTCCAAGCCCGAAGTGCCAATATGAACACCGAGATGAGCACCTGCCTTGCTTCTGCTGGCGTTTCAAAGAGGAATGAAACATCATGCCATGAATTAGCCACGAGCCAGAAGTCATTGTTTTTTCAGCTATTTTTTTTTTTTTAAATAAAAAGCGGTGCTTCATTTCAGGAAAGAATCTTGAAACATTGTTTCCAAATAAATTGCTTTTAGAGTAAACTTCGAATGACAAGCTTCTGAATGAAGTGAGCTCTTCTAGCCATTTATAAGAGAACTGCCAGCAAATAGTAAAATACATTGTTCAGCTATAATTAGAGCAGCAGACTTAAACAATAAAGTTAGAAGTGTTTGGGCCATACCTGACAATTTAGAAGGACATTCTATCCGAAAAGACTGTTTCAGTGTGAGGATGAATGAGGGAATACTGATAAACCCATGCTAAATTCAATCTAACAGTATCTACACAGCCTTGCCAAACAGAAAATTCAACCCCTAATGGAAAGGAGCTCGTAGTTGCTAGGGCCTGTGTTAATGCTAGTGAAGTCAAATCAGACAGACAGATGCTACACATATGAGCAGCAGCATCTAAACGTCCAAGCTTCATTTGGACAACAGCCACGAGCCAATCTGACCTGCCAAGCTATTCCTAAAATGCTTCCTAAAAGCCATTAACTCAGTATTAGGATACCAATGCCATTGTGAAGTTAGAGGACGATCAATTCAGCCTTTGCTGACCAACAGGGAGTGCCATTATGCCGAATTCATAGGCCAAAGCAAAATCTATAATGCATAACAGGAACATAGTTACTTGTGTCACCGTGGAGGCTCATTTAAGTCTTGTGTGTGGGAAGGCTCTGCATCGTTTCAAATCAAGATATTACTCACGACTGTTTTCCTTCCAAGTAGTTCATCTGTATGAACCACCTCTGATATGTGTTCTCGCTTGCTCATTCATGTGCTGTCTCCCCCACACAGGCTTTTACCAACTGATTCTAAGAGGAAATGCTTTTCAGTGATGCACAGTGCAGTGTTTTGGGGCTGCCTGATCCTGCGGGCTCAGCTCCCCCCTGGCATTTGCCTGGCTGGAGGCAGATGGCAGTGGGGGTCTCCAGCAGCCAGTGAGCAGATGACAGGCTCCGGGTGCTCTGTCTGCTCCAGCATGCTGCAAGGCAGCCAAACTGAGCTCCTCAGGGTCAGTCCTCCCGTGGCATTCTGAGGATCGCTCTAAATCTGGGAAGCAGGTAATCAGACTGTAGCTGGCTGTGATGTGTCCGCAGCCTTAGAAAGCTGATTAATATTTTCTTTGGGAGTAAGACCTCAGTGTAGTCAATCCCAGCAACCTATCCAATTCTTTTTTAAAGGCTTCAGCATCAGATATCAGTAGCATACAATCTTACACTAACCAAATTTTATCTTTAATATTTACAGAAGCAATGAAATTAAAAGATACCATAGGCACATCAAATTGTAGGAGGTACCAAGCCACGAACTGTATTTTGTGCTGGTTTGTATCCCAAACTGTGTCAAATCACAAGACCTCTAGATGTGTAAGAGCAGGGATGACCCCGCTCTGGAGAGGCATGGGAGTTGGTTGCAACAAAGGGATTTTAAATTCAAGTTTCCCAGAAGTTTGGGGATTGTGAAGATTAAATGTTGCTTTGGAACCATCTTTCTGTTGTCTGAGGCGTTCAGTCCAGTGCCTTGACCAGACACCACATGCTGCTTGTTCCCTGTGGCAAACCTTTCACACTCGACAGCTTGGAGAAAAAACAGAATACATTTGCTGGAACTTCACACATACATAAATTCTTGGCCAGAGTTAAAGGAAAATCAAAACAATCCTTTCATGGATAAAATGTTGAACCATTGAAAAGGGGGACTTCCAATAAAACTGATGATTTAATCCATATCAGCAAATTGCTCATAGCTGGCCCATAAAATTGTCATGGCAAATAGTCCAGTGTGAAGATTTTAGCTTCTGGGTCAAAAGCACTGGTGTTTCCCATCACCCTCAGAAGCACAATGCATAGCTCAGAATCTGTGGTAATAGAAGGATCAACCACCTTCAGGTGAGGGCATAAAGCACCTCAGCCTGTCCTCCACAGGGGAAAGGAGACAGAACCCACTCAGAAACAACTGCTAGTGAGGAATGCAGTCTAAGATACCCTGCTGGGAAAGTGGTTTGTTTGCACAACAGTCTTATGAAAAATGGCCTACTATATAGCTGTTGGGATTTCACTGTTGGTCTTCTACAGCCAGTGGGGATTTAACCTTTAGGTCCTCAGATGCTCCCTAGTGCAGCAATCTTTGTCCTTAGTAACCTTACCAGCCACCACACTCCTCATCCAACAAATATTTGGAAATTCCAGCCTGATTTCTCAAGACCTCCTAAAAAGTGACTGAAGCAATATCCCCAAGTCAGAGATAATCACAAATGCCTTCCTGCTTGCAGAAAGGAGCTTTAAAACTTAGTCACACAGTAGTTCATGTAACTTGGCTACTGGTGGGCGCAATGGGAAAGGATAGTGAACCTAAGTAGTGGTTTATTGTGGAAAGGAGGAGAAACCGTTGTAATCCAACCCAGAAAATTTGTGCTGCCTGAGTGGGGTCCTATGCATGAACAGACTCCCACTGTTAAGCTCTGGGGTGACAAGCACTTTAACCTCAGGCAGACAAGGAAAAAGTGCTAGACTGGACCTTTCTGCCTGTTGATCTGTGAGGTGAGATACCACACTGTGCTAGCTAAGGAATGTGCTCAACTTGGCTCCCCTGGGTTCATTGAGAAGAGATGAATCTGCACTGTAATCTGAGTTCATCCCAGACAAGAAGCATTAACTCCTTTAGAGCTTGCTGATATTTCTTTTTGTCTATCAGAGTGCATCATCCTTTCAAATTCCAGGCAGAAGCTTCCCAGAATCTCAGCAATATTTCCTATTTTTCACTGGTAAAGTCAAACAAAAGTATCTTCCCACGTCTTGGTGCAAGGAGAAACAAGTATTAAGTTGCTCATCCTTCCAGCTCTGCTCTTATACAGCTGAACATGTGCTGTTGTTGCAGATCCAAACACCATTTCAACACATACGTGCTTCCCAGATTCAAAAGCCATTCACAGTGGGACTCAGGACAGGCCCGTGGAAGCTTGCCAATGCTCAGGTAAAATTTAAATTAGTTGAGTAATGTTTCTTTGGGGTGCTTTGAATGGTTTTGATTAGAACTGCTTAAGCTAAAAGGATTTTTCCTTTAACTCTTGTGCACTGCTACTTTCTCAGGAGAGATTTAGAACAAATTTTCCAGATACAGCTGCCTATGTTTGTATGGGAGTGTTACACATCTTCTACGTGGCTAGGAGATGCAGATGTAGCTGGCACTATTTTCATTCTCCAAGCTGTTAAATACATCAAGCACTAGACAAAAAAAAAAAAAAAAAAAAAAAAAAGATTGGTTCTTTTCGACCCTATGTAAAAATGATCAGATGTAATAATCATGAGAAAGAAGTCAAGGCCACATCCAAGATTGAATTTATGCTGCAAATTATACTTGAAACTTCATGGTGTTTGGATCCTTATGATGGGTTCATTCCTGCTAGGCAAAGTGCTGACTGCAAAGGTCATTTGTGCCAGAAGCTGGCAGAGCTCCCAAGTGGCCTTGCTGGCCAGCTTGGAGGAACCAAATTGCACCAGGGGAAAGTGAGGGAGATGAGGAAGGATGGCTGTGGTGGCAGAGCTGCTAAGCAGGAAACCTCAAAACTATCAAATCCAGACAGCCAAAGTGGCAGAATCTGTTCCAAGTGGCATTGGTTTAGGAAGGGAGATAAAAGTACAGTAACGTTTCGTTCTAACTATCATACATGTAAGGCCTACTACTTCTGGAAAAGATTTGTCTGTTCACCTAGTCTAGAATTCAGCCCTTGTTTTGAAATGTAAAAAGATGGTTTTCTTACTGTCCAGAAATATTTCGCATGGTCCAGAATTCAGGAAATCCTGTTATACCACAGTTAGGAGATGGCTGTCTGTCTGACCTTTAGGAGGCAGAATTAACAGAAGTCATATCAGTCAGAAGTATTTTAAAGCAAAATTAGCAGCATGGAATCCTGTGGAGTGACCTGACAGGGCAGCATGTGTTTGCTTTACAGCTTGACCTTCCGGCACTAAAAGTTTAAACAAACTCAGAGATTTTCCCTGGCCTTGGTACTCAGCTTCTCTTATCCTATGCCACTTCTCACAAACTGTGCAAAATAATTACATATGCAATGGAAAATTGCAATTTTTCTTCCCTGTGACTTTTTCCCGTAATATAAATCTACTATTTGCCTAAAAACCAACTGGGAGCGAAAGTTATTTAAAGTCAGATTGTATTTTTTTTCTGTTTGGGGCAAATTAATTATCAATCAGAAAAAACCAGGGCATATTAAGTGAGTTTCTCCTGAACCCGTTTTCACCATAATCACACATGGCACTGTAGGGAATTGCCAAAACTAGACAGGTAAATAAATGCACAGAGCTTTCAGAAGACAGTGCAAAGCTAAGGCATAAAGAACAAAGAGATTAGGGACACAGTACCAACTCTCCTAGGAGACTTATTAATAAAGGTGATAGGATTAAAGAGAAGAGGACAAAGAATCTTAATGTTTACTTGTCACTCTTCCTCTCCCCCAGACTTCTCCAGGGAAGGTTTTTGAAAGTTTGAACACACTCAAACCCAAGAGGACAGAATTAGGAATCTGATCTGGCATCCTGTTTCAGGGACTCTCTATGATCTATAGAGCTGACATGACTGCTCTCACACATTACATCTTACAGTAATATTATTGCAGCTGTGAAGAAATCCCAGTGTCTGTGTTTCTGGATGATTACAGATGGACATCATGCCCTGGATATAACCTTTTGGTATAACATGTAGTAAACTGTAAATCTACCATGACAATCAGGAACAGAACTTCAAATCAAGAAGCGTTGGTTTTAATTGCTCAGCACCCAATGACACTGATAGGAATGTGGCAGTCAAAGCAGAATAGAAAGCTCTGAAAACATGCCAGTCCTCAAGTCCTCACTAGGTCAAAATCATCCCATTATATGGAATTCAGCATTGGTATGGATGACCAAACCTATTTAGGCACACACACTCAACTGAGTGATGACTGCAGTCTAGCCCATTGGTTTTCCATTAAAATGTATTCCAAAGATAGCTCTTATCCCTTCCTCTGTTTAGCAACAAAGCTAGACATGACAGTTAAAAAAATGCATTTGTCTCACTAAAATATTCTCAGATACAGTTATAACCTAGTTTCCTAGATTATGCAATTAGCCAGAAGAAAATGGTCTTTAATTTTTACTGTTATCTTCTGACCTTCTCTGGGCACCACGTTTAACACCAACACTGTTCTGAATGAAGCAGAGACACCATTAGAGTACTTCTGGTGAATAGCTAACAACAATACCAAGAACTAGCACTTACAGGGATTTCTTCCCCCCACTGTTAGCTCACAGATTGATTTTCTTCTTCTGCCTTGACTTTCTTCCTTTAATAAATATTAACAGTTTTGAGCCACTGGGAAAGTTGATTGGAAAAAAAAAAAATCAGTATCCCCTAATGACAGCTTTGTTAGAATTGATAACCTCTCAGAGTACAATTAGGCAAGCTTCAGACAAGTAATGAATAACTGGGGAAGCTGAGAAGACTTTTTTTTCTCCCCACAAAGTGCTCTTACACACACAAACCCACAGAGTAAAAAGTTCATTGTCTATCTCTGCTGCCTTTCTCATAAATGTAATTAAATGTTTCCCTCATTTGTCCCTGAGAAAGATTACCTTACTCTTACATCTTTTAAATGCCTGTTATGTGAGCAGCTAAAAAGCAGTATCTAGAAAGGTTGTGGGGTTTTTTTCCCACCGTACATCTGACACCATCACTCTGGTGCATCATTTCCACTCATCTGCTAAAGCAGACACACCATGTGCCGCACATTCCGCGTGTCTGAAATGAAGGGCTCTGCTGGGCAACCAGGATGCAGAGTACCCAGCACATCTATCCCAGCAGAGGACAAGTGATACAACTGAGTTTTAGAGTCAGAGTTCTAATTTCATCACTCATTATTATATTTTTATAACTGTACAGAGCTGCTCCCTATTGTGTAATTCATCAATTACAATAATAGTTCATTGAATTACAATAATAGTTCCTGATCCTATTCTCCACGCCCCCCTCTTTTTTTTTTTTTACAGCTAGAGAGTCTACCTATCAGCAGTTTCAGGGGTTTATTATTATTCAAAGTGAGGTTTAACACCTAAGATAGAAAGCTGTTTTTCTTTTTGAATTAAATCTGGCTGACATTTACTTAGTCGTTTCTCAGATCTACAAGTAAAACAAGAGAAGTAGCTTTGTTATTTCAGTCTTCTTTTATAATTTTTCTAGGGCAGCTTGAATTAAAAAACAAACAGGAAGCCCATATGCTGGGCTTTGCAAATGAAAAGCCCTTTGAACAGCTAAAATGGTAGACTAAATTCAGGGGTTATATGTCAAGTGGTTCGAGGCTTTCATCAGAGATAGACACGAGTCTGAAGCTAAAATCCCAGCTCTGCTTAAATCAAAACCAAAGACTTATGATCACGTCAGCCCAAGATCATGTAAACCAGTCAGGAGGAAGGAGGAGCACATCTGAAAGTTAAGCTGGAAGTAGTCTAAATTAAACATCCTTGTGTGATACTTCATTGTGAAAGATGTCCCCAGAAGGCGACAAAGAACCCCAAACAAAAAAAAGGCTTTAGTGAGATCAGAGGTCTATGGAATTTGGTAGAAAATAATACTTCTATAAAATATTAAAGTAATTTCTAGAGCACAAGGAAGATTTCACCCTGTTATAACAATCTACGGATGGATTTAAAATTAATGGAATTAATTCAAGAGTTTTCTATTACATGCCGTAATTTTTCCACAACACTGTTGCTATTATCTAAGACTTGGCTGGATGACTCACAAATACTGGAAGTGACTCATGCTTTCCACTGAGATCACCATAAAGACAGGTAAACCCTGAAGAAAGGTGCTTCTGGCAGGTATGCAGAGACAGTGATTCACGCGTGAGGCCAGGAGACAGATGTTTTCCCAGCTGAACGCTCCCGGTCATTTCGGCCACGTCAGAACAAGGCAGTTGTAGCCATCGCAGTGCGGAGACCAGCCAGGCAAGGCTCCAATCTGTTTGGGGAGGCAGGGGTTCCTCATTTTTGCCGTTCTACCATAGCATCCAATATCACTTTGGCCATTTTGATATCTTTACAGAACCACTGGCCACTGATGATCTTGCTTTAGGTATCAAACATTTTACTAGAGAAAAATGGTTGGCATTACCTCCAGCTATGAGGACATAGTAGAAGCAACAGAGAAAGGAGACTCCTGCTCACCTAGGCATCATGCTGAAAACTCACCAAGCCTAGCACACAGTGAGAAACAGGCCCTCCCTTCCTCTTTTCCCAGTAATTAGTGCGGAAGGAGAAAAACCAGGACATGGATCATGTTGAATCCCCCTGAGTTAAAACATGGACTCTATGGAAAGTGGTACAGCATGGAGGATCTATAACTTGAGAGGGCTTTTGTCTTGACGAGGAAAAAAACTACCATCTATGCTAGATGGCAAAAAAACCCCTTTGAGTAAAACTATGTCAGTTGCTGGAACATGTAGCAGAATGTAGGTACTTTCCTGTGGTTTAAATGGGTACTTCCAGCACCTATCTTAGATTCCCAAATGGTAGCAGCTCATGTGAGTTGCACCAGTGCTATAACACATATAGATTTTGCCACGTAGTTTTATTTTTCTGCTGGCAGTAAAATACAGGTAAAATAAGTTAAAAACACAGTGAAAATATGCTCACATAGCTATTGAGAAAGGGGCTTCAGGGAGAAAGAGCAAGGCACATAGAAAACATATTTTCTACATGAAGTAACTGTTCTTCCTCCTTAAAAATAGTCTTTGGGGTTCAATGAGGAATTTCAATAGCAATCCCGAATGTTTGATTTCCCTTGAGCACGTTCATTAAGCATGTACAGGCAGACTTTCAAACATACTCATTTCTCAACAACTCCTATTAAGAATAATGAGACTTGCTCTATGCTAAACAAATTAAAGATGTAGCAGGAACAGGATAAGGAAGCAAAGCCTTCACAAACACAGCAGTGCCAAGGATCTGCCACTGAGCTCAGCACTGCCTCTTCTTGGCCTGTTCTCTTATGTCGGTGCTACTGGAAACAGTTGTCGGATGAGGCAAATATTGTGAGCTGGTTTCTCATTGCAGTCATGCAGCACCTAACCCTGAGAAACTATGGAAAATTATGTCATTATTTGGCTTCATCATATTTACATTGATCTGACATGTACACAGAGGAATGGGAACCTGGCCCTGAAACTCCACATGCCATGTGGGGAAGGAAAGTCACTTATTGAGCACCAACAGCCTGTTCGATGAGTGCCAAGAATCACAATATATTAATAATGTTGTTTTTGTGGCATTAAGAAGCTTGGAATTAGATCCAAAAGAGCAAAGAATTTTCTTGGAAAAAATGTGCACTTTCACTGCCGTTGTGTGTCAGCCTGCCAGCATGACTGATCCCACAGAAGAGGTGCCAAAATAAAGAGTGGGTGATTTCCTTTGCAATGAGGACAATAAAATATATTTGCTATGAGAAACAAGTCATAAAGATGAAAAGAAATGTGGAATGAAAAAAAAGATTATGAAATATTTATATTTCTTGCTAGTACTTGAAAATATAATGAAATAATTAATCTCTGATTATCTCAATAAATGGTGGGTAAGGTAATCTGCTGATAACAACTGTTTTTCCAAACTGACAGTGCTAAATCAATAGAAGTCCCATTTAAGTCCAAACAATGCCCACCAAAAGTTTTGCGTTATCTTAATTGAGCCTGGTATAAGGGGGGAAGGGAAGAGCAGAAGAAAAAGAAGAAAGATAATCACACTTTAATTAAATTGACACAACTATGCTCTTAGAAACCCCACCCTGAGGCCCTGGATTTAACACTCCTGCTTGTTGTACCTGAATTTAGAATAATACCTTCACTTATGCCACCCAGTACACAGGCACAGTTGCTGCTGAAGCCCTTTAATGGGCAATCTCTTAGAATGTTACTCAGTGCATGCTCCAAAGAGCCAAGTTCAAACAGGGTAATAAACCCTGCAAATGGAGAAAGGAGGAAGAGAGTAAACAATACTTTAAATTATTAAAGTATTTGGATCAAATGAAATATTTTGGATCAAATGAAATCTTAAATAAATAACAGAGGAGCCAATAGTGACAATGAATGTCAGCAATAAGGTCTTCTCTGTGATCGTAGTGAGTGTATCTTTGGAGAGATGGGAATATAAGTATCTTTTCACATCACAAGGTGGCTGTGAAGATAAGAATATTGCAATCTGCAAGGCATTCAGGTACAAGGATGATGGAGGTCATATTAACTTACAAAGGTCAAAGTGTGGTAACCTAGAAAATAACCCAAAACAACAAAAAGGGGATCTGTGGTTGCAGCTGGTACGGGGCCTCCTCTGGAGCTACAACTTTCCTACAAATGAGTCTGATACTGCCACCAGCTAATGTTTGCAGACATCCACTCTACCCCTTACATTCCGGTTACAGCAATTGGCAGCAGAAGTACCAGCTAGTTCTTAGGTAGGCCCCACAGCCAACATAAAGCATGTTAATGCAGAGCTGCTTCAGCAGACCATGAAATGTGCGGTAGAAATCTTTTTGCTTCTGGTGTTCCAGGTACTGGTACCTTCCTGATAGATTAAACTCCTGGATTCCACCCCGCAGTGCAAATCTGGAACCAGTTTAGTAAAAGCACTGAATCAGTCTCATTGACTGAGCTATTGAATGAGCAGTTTGTTGCTGTAACTACCTACATACTGATGCACAAACTATCTGTAAGGTACTCCTGGAGTCCTATGGGCTTATAAAGACTGGTATATATGCCACATATATGTAAATATGGATAAATACACAGAATAGATTTATAAAATTTGAAATTAACCTGCAGATCCAATCATCTGGGTTTGCCATTTTACTTCTTTTACTGCTTTTTTTGTAAGGGACACTCTAAAGTTATGTATTAGTTTTGGCCTTCCTCTATTAATTGATATGTTTTATCTTAGTCCTCCTCCCTGCTGCATATAAAAACAAAGGACAAACATGTTAATATCATCAAGAGATACTGAACGGATATTTAAGGTGATCAACTGGCAGACACACCTGGTCCCTCACATTAACCTGTATCAGCGTGTTCCATGAGGTTCCATTATAAAACGTGCTATAAAATGAGGTTACCAGGCCAGAAACCAAATTACAAAATATTTAGATCCGATACCCAGCTGTAACTCATACCAAGTCAAAATTCAGTACAGCAAGATGAAGTTGGGGGAAGGAAAGGACTGACAAGCAATTCAGAAGAGATACTGATTATCTTTTACATTTCAAGCAGGGGAGATATATAAGCAGGAAATTATCTACATTATATTCAGGGAGAGTTTGGATTATGACCTTTTAATAAAAGGCCATAAATTACTGTGTAAGAAAATCAAGTAAAGAAAAGCTCCATAATGAAGCTGAAGTTATATTCTGGTTTGACTTGGGTGTGGAATCAGGGAGAAATTGCTCATGGGAAGTTATGGCATCTGTCACAAAAATGTATTTAAAACCAAGATGAGTTTCAGCTGCAAAACATGAACCTGGATTTCCCCAAAGCTCACAGATGTTTGACTCCAAGGTTTGGTTCAAGCTCATCTATATGTAAAGAGTTGAATTAACCCATTAAGATTCACTCTAGCTGTTATTTTAAACCTGTTTTGAAAAATAAAATAAAAAAGGGAAATTGAGCATCTACAGTTTAAAACAAATGGTTGATCTCTAAATCCAACTGAGATGCATCCAATCAGGTCTGAATAATCATAAAAAATTGCACCCATAGCTCCCAAAAGTCACTTTTAGTCAAATAACTTGGTATGCAGTCGCTGATTATTTTAATTTGTAGATTAAGATTTCCACAGTTCCTCTGCAGAGTGACAGTTCCTTCGGCATTTGATTTGCCTTCCACACTACACTCTTCTTGCTTTGGTTCCCTGTATCCAGTCTTTAGAATGTATTCAGTCTCCTATCTGATTCTCCTTGTTTGTACCTTTCTTTCATGCAAAATAGGAGCAAAAAACAACTACCACAAACATGGCTGGTGTTCTGAGGAACAGAAGGTTGCACCTAGAAATAGCTGGGGAGGAGTGAGGAGAAGATGTAGCAAGGAGTAGCAAGAACAGTGTTTCATTTCAACCAAGCCGTTGTCTGAAGGACTCACAAGCCCAAGAGTGTGCAGTAGCTGATGAGGGTCAAAGCTACTGCCATTCAGAATCTCAAGCCCACCCCAGTGCTACAGAGGTGATTGGGATTGCTTGCTGCTGCCCTCAGCAACAACAGTGTGTGCTGTGTCCACAGACAAGAAATCCAGACTATCAATCTGAAATATTTTGAATAAAGCAACTGTTGCTTGTTCAGACCTATAGAATTAAAATCTCTCTTTAGGTAACCATATAAACAGCTTATGGTTTTTCCTTCAGCTAATGGAGCACAGATCCATTTATACTCTGAACTGTTTTGAGTCACAAAGGCCTAGAGCCAAGGATTTCGCTTCCATTAGCATTATCATAGATGCAAGTCACACCTCTGCTCCAAACATGAAACACTCCCATTACTCAAGACATGCTTCCCATATCTTCCCATGGAATGAGTAAAAGCCTTTTCTTTAGCTGGCATCAGTCAATAACCAGCTCCAGTTTGCCATTCCTTTCTCATCTTACCATTTTTAAATTTTATTTTGACACAGTTCTGACCTTAGATATCCTCAAGGCCTTCATATGTGGCAAAGCGCGTAGCCTAATCCTCCTCCTGCTGCCTATGTGCTGTGAAAGTCCCATGATGGCATTTCACTTCTGCACCTGGTGCCACATGTTCCCATGAATCACCACACTGAACACCTGTGGTCCACCTGCTGGTGGCCATTTACCCTGCACATTCCTAAACCCGGAAAATATCGCCTCAACATCTCACTACTTGGGAGGTGTTAAGAAAACGGCAGGGCCTCTGTGGCTACACATGCTCTAGATAAAGAAAGATCATAGGAGCATTGGATAAATGAAGTGTGGCAGCTTATCAGTCAGTTTTCGGTGGATCAATCCCATCTCAGCATCAGGATACTTAACATCTCTTACCAGGAAGTGGCAAAGAGCACTCAGGTAGCACACTAGAGCCTACGTCTGCCAGCTCTGGCAGACACAGCTTTTCTCTTGCAGACCAGCTCTGGTAAGCCCTTTGCATATTACCCCTTACTTTCTCCTGTGTGACAGCAAGGATACGCCTCTATCCCAGGACTGAGATCCCAAGACCAAGAAGTCCTAGACACTGCCACAGCCCTGCTCACAGGCTGAAAGCCATACTGACACTCACCACTTTACCAAAGAGGAGGGACCAAACCTATGAGAGCGTGCATTTCTGACACCACCACTCTTGGAGGAGTAGCCTTGGCTCATCACAAGTAAATAAGGCTTGAAGACTAGGGCATGGCCAGATGTGAACCTTCCATCCCTACTTGTTTAAGGCCCCACTTGGCTTATAATCTCACCAAAATGTCCATGGAAGCTTTTTCTGCACAGCACTGCTCTGCTTCGGGATTATTTGCTGTTTTCTCATCCCAATCCTCATGGTCTGCATGAACAACTTCCATTAGCAAGGGACACTATCTTGCTTTGACACCTGACTGATTTTTTTCAGTTTCTTCATCCAACAGTAGGCAGTCAGAGGTATTTAGGAACAGTACTCAATTAGTAGAACTGTGTCAAGCTCGATTTTTTCATGACAGTCTTTATAAGTCACCTCTTGGTAATACTGAGTGTGGCATACTGTCTCAAGCACTCTGAAGAATGCAGATATGTGGATCATCTCCCACAGAAAGAAAAGATGGCTAGTTACTTGTAACTTGAATTCTTTGAGGTACGCTATCTACGTTTGTTCTTTTTCTGCCTCTCTCAGCTTACTCTTGACTATTTCTGCTTGACTCACACTTTCAGAAAGCTGAAGGAAAGGACATTCTCTCCTAGTCCACATGTACACCTAAGAGGGGGACAGATACTCAATCTACTACTGCTAAGGAAAAACAACAGCTTAAATGCTGTGTCCTCTTGCCTCACAATCATGAACACACACAACAGACACAGCATCTTAAGCAACTTTGATTACAGGAAAGTGGCACCACTTGGGCCTGAGAGCATGTGATTTCCTACGCACAGGGTTCCTCAGATATCCTCAAATTTAACTAAATATTTTGATTCCCATCCTACAAGAAGGAGAAACGATGCAAAGTTGCCTTATTACCACAGTCTTTCTAACTTCATCCAGTGTTGCTGAAAATGTCACAGACGTTGTGTATTTGGTAAGACAGCTAAGCTCCACCAGATATTCCTGGCTCATATAGCTATGTAAGCACAGATTTTGAAGAAAGCATATTACAGTTGGAGTCGCTTCAAGTCTTCTTTTGCAATGGAATGGTTATTTCTGGTGAAGGAACTAAAATAGAAAATAGGGCACAAAGCTGGCAGCATTGCTGACGTGTTGTAAATATGCTTATGATTCTTACATATTTACATTACAAATATTTCTAAGTGCTACTGTTGAAACACTGTGTTTTGGAAACATCAGCAAATCCTTACATTTTGAGTGAAAATAGAATCCCACTTTGATGACTGAATAAGTAATGGAATTACAGGAAAACCATCCTCTATGTCTCCTTTAGCTTAATAGGCCATTGGTCGGTCATTTGCCAGACTTTCAACTTCCAGCTTCTCCTGTTGACACGGATTACACTCTGGGAAGTATAATTAGGAATATGACCCTGTGGAATAATTTTGGGTACAGCAGCCTACTGAAAAACACCTCAAGTTTTTAAAAAAACACCTCAAGTTTTTAAAAAAGTCAGAATAAAATGGCATTTTTGGACAAGAACAACGTGGTGAGACAGGCCCTTGTCTTAGGTATTGCCTTCCTTACCTTTTTTTACCTTGTCTTAGGTACATACCTTTTCTTAGGTATTATCTAACTGTGCTTTCCCCCTTTCCAACTGCTCTTGGCAAGAAAACATAGTAAATCCAGGCCTGCAGCAAATCTTGAGAGACTCAGACATTTTCCCAGAGGAACGACACTGTAATCTGGCTGAGGCACATGAAAGTTTGGGTATTTCTAGGGCCTCTGCATTCCAAGATAAATAAAGCAGCGAACTCTTACACACACCTGCTGCACTGAACCGCTGGCAAAGCATCAAGCCTCTCTTCCTGTAGGGAGACTTGGATAAGCAGCAGTCTTACTTGGACTCCAGTTGTTCTGCAAGGAGAGGGTAAAGACCTCTTCAACCACCCTACCTAGCTGCCAGTCCTGGTGCTGTGACCTCCAGTTCCATCCTGGAAACCTGCATAGAAGGTTTTGCTCCCTGACTACAGGTTTAGTCAGCATCTTACTTATACTGTTGATGAGCAAATGAATTTTGTTTATATCAGCGCCATCTCCCTTGCCAAGAGCAGTAACAATACCTATCTATTGGAAAAGAAGGGCACACATTTCCATGGAGGGAAAAAAACAGCTTGCTGTTTACACCTCCTTATAATTTTGGTTACTTCATGGTAAATACCACACCCAATAATGTGCAACAGACTTTGCCAGTTGCTGATTTTCAAGTACTTGTTGGATATAATCTCCACTCAGAAGGTAACCCCAAATAAAGCTATGCAAATAAATGGAATCTTCACTTTAATGCCTACTTTCAGTGCCTTGCCCTTTGTTTAAAAGAAAAATAAAGAAAATAAATTCCTTCTTTAGCATGTGAGTTAGAAGGAAGTATTTTGTTGTTTTTCTGGATAATTTTTCTGAGAAATTTTGACAGAAATGGTTCAACATTTTGATTTTGAATAAACTGAAAACACATTTTAACTTTTGAGATTTTTATCTTGTTTTCTTGGTATCAAGTCCTATTTAATGAATAGTGAGAATCCTGTTTGAAACAGCACATTTGTTTCGAAACACAATTCACTGGGGATCACTTGCCCCTGTGTAAAATTGCTCAGTGCAGACTTTTGTGCAATAGCAGCCTCTCGGTGGACCATACTGACTGATTCTCCCCAGTTCATATAGATACCACAGCAGAAGCTCACCACTGACTCAGGAGCCTTTTAGTGTCTTTGTTCTGGAAGATTGTTTCGTTTCCTTGGTGATCATGTGGTTAGTTTAAATGTATTCAGCAGTGTGGTAGCATTTTCTTCCTCTCAGTTTTCTAGACCAGACATAACCAAATAAATCACTGCCGAGTAGTGTGTGGTATTTTCTCTAAGACTCAGACAAGTCTTGCTAGAAAGGCTAAATTCTGTTTTCTCCCCTTTCAATAAGTATATCCCCTCTTGTAAACTACTTTTAATGCTAAGTTTTAATTCTACTAAGCTTTTAATTCTTTTCACCTTCATGGGCTTGTACACAAAGAGGGACATACACTTTGGAGTATCCAACCAAGAGGGGCCAGCCTTCTAATCTGGAGTCAACTCATTGCTGGTAAAATCAAACGCACTCAGCAAAGTGAATTGACCAGTCTTGAACGCTAATACACCAAAAAAAGTCAATTTCATTAGCCACAAAAACAGCTGCCACCTAGGCAGCATAGACACTTTACCAAATTTCCTACTTATGAAAAACAGATATACCATAAAATCTTCTGTATGCTTTGCTGGCAACTCCCCTGGCAGAATAGGTATCAAACACGACTTATGAGATTAAATAGAGACTGGCACCATCATATACTTTCCTTTGCTGCACAGCCAAATTTAGGTTTTTTTGCTGTTGACCCTCGCAGCCAAAATAAATGTACAGCTGGGATGAAGTTGGCTGGTGACTCCCATTTGCTTAGATTTGCCGAGGTTAAGGACGTTTGGAGTACTGTAGAGGTGTTGCCTGCAAGTCTCCAGGGCAAATGCCTTTTTCAGATGCATACTTTAGTGACAAAGTACACTGAGCACCAAAGTAAACAGTGCAAAATAACTATAAAACAGACACCTGGAAGATGGGGGACAGATCTGGACCTGAAAAGAGACACCCTTTTCTCGTGTATCCTTCCAGGGTCTGTGGCATTCCCTCCCTCCAGTGGCACAAAGCTGGGTGTAGTAAAGCTGAAACCGTGGATAAAACAATGATTGTTAAAGGTTTTGATGAATTTTTGTTTTCCTTATAGATCAGTTTTAACATTTTACAAGAGAGAACCTCATGCTCACCCATCGTCTTCTCACTTCCAAGTTACAACAGAGCTCATGTCCCCACAGCACTGGATCTTAATTCTTGGGAATATATGCCTCACCTTGGTCCATGCAGCTTTCATGAGTCATATTGCATCCCTTTCATGTGCCTCTTCTCTGAAGGCAGATGGGCACAAGCCCCAAACCAAACTCAGTTTTCAAGCAAGGCATTTAAAATCACGAGAAGCAGCTTGCTTAATTGTTCTACCTCATGCATATTCCAACCAGTTCTGGAGAGCATCAGAAAGCCGGAGCCACCTGTGGTTTAGGTGGCCAAATAATAAAGAGTCTCTAGTACTTTTCAGCTTGAAGAGAGTGCCAAAAAGAAAATCAGACAAAGACCAAGCAGATCTCATGACACTGCATCCCTCTGTGGTCTAGTTTAATTCCTCACTTCCACTCTAGCCCAAAGCTAACCTGCCCACTTAGGTTATAACACTCTGCCAGTCTGACACAGCAATCACAGATACAGATGCTTCCTCCTTCTCCCTGGCAATTTTACAATAGCAATTTCCCTTCAGCTGTGGGTACGGCAAGCATATGAAGAATACTTGACAGTACAGGTTCTTTAGGGTGGGTGATTAGAAACCCAAGTGATGCTGTGGGGATGCCCTGAGACTCACTGCCTCAATGAGTCTTGAAAAGACAGCACTTTCTTTAGGTTGCAATTACAAGGTACTCAAAACAGATAATGGGCAACAGCCCTGCACACAGCTGTAACTCATTTAGAGAGCACTCTTCCTTTCCCTGGAGCTAATGCCGTGGAGAAACTCTTCCATCCTTCTTTTGGATTGGTTTATTGTAATGCCCTTTTCTATTTTGATCAAGTTTATTGCCACAGAGGTTAAGTTATTGTCTGAGTTATTTCACATGCCTGGTTTATACAGCTCGTGTTGAACCGTGTCTTTGTTGGTGCTCCAGCACGTAGAAGCTTAGCTATAGCCCCAAGTGTTGCATCAGTTGTCATTATGAATTCTTTTGACCCAAAAGAGCTCACACCTTGTCTTGGGCATGTGTGCTTATCTCAAATGGCAATGTCATTGCAAATAGGTAAATAAGGGTATTTTGTGTTGCTCTTCCTCCCCCTTGGTGCTTTGTTTTGAATGGGTACAGTTACTCCTTTATATGGTGCTGAGTAGAGACTGAAATGTGTCACGATTCCACCTGTCCCTCCTGATGACAGAAGTCAAACTCCATAGACCAAACAAGCCTAGCAGAGAAACAGAGCTCTCAGATATCTGTTTTTGTTAGAAAGCATGGGGTACTGTGGGGCAGATTTGGCTTCAAAGAGATCAGTAACAGTGGAATCCAGTCCAGTGGCTGTCTCCTGCTGCTCTTCCCTTGATGCCTACCCTTTCCATGATGCCCAGCTATCTGCCCTGCTCTGGCAGTGAGGGGCTCCCTGAGCACCATTAGCTTGGCCTCACTACCATCAGTGGCAACAGCACGGCCAAACTTTCTCCGAGTTCTGAGCACGAGATATGAGCAACCAGCACAGGAGCCAAAGGATGTGTAGCCCTATGAAAGAAGCAACATAGCAAACATTTTCATAAGGTCTGTGTACCATCAGTGAATAGTCACACCAGGTTTAAGCTGGTTATAGGCTGAAGACAGTGATCACACATGCAGGGGCAAGAGCTCGCAGTGAAATACATGCATTTCCCTGGATAATTGTATTCCTATTATTGCTGCAACTATTACTGAGTTATTAGAGTCACTAAGTTTAATAGTCATCTGCAAAGAACGACAAGCTATTAAGGCAAGGTGCTCACTATTGAGTACCTTACAGCAGTCCTTTGAAGGCTGTCATTGGAGAAGCAGAGCCTGGCTAAAGGTCCTGCTAAACTGGTTTCAAGGAGCAGGGCAAAAATCTCTGAAAGCAAAAAAACAGAGGACTCCTACTTCAGTGGGGACATCAAGGCTCTTGGCCAAATGCAGAGATTGTGTTAATGTTTTGTATTATGCCAACATAGATGCAACTCCTTGCCCCTCTTTCTCTTGACCAGAAATGTTGCAGCAAGAAGACAAAAGTTCTGACAGACGAAAGGGAAAAGAATGCCCTGATATAAAATATAATGATTTTGTATCAGATGATGGAGAGCAAGTTTGATAGAGGCATTATTCAGCAGCATAGGATTCGAGCTTAAAGAACCTGCACTCAATTTGTTGGTCCTTGCTTCAGTCCCTGTGGGATCTTGGACTAGTCAGACACTGTGCTTCCCCTTTGGAAAAAGCAGAAGGCAGTGCTTCCCTGCCTCCCTGTGTGTTTGTGAGGATGTGCTCAGGCACAACACTACAAGCTGTCGGTCTGTGGGAAGAGACACCAGTAAGGCAATGGACCTGAGTGTTCCATAGCACCACTGAGCTTCGGTTCCAATGCTGCCTTGCTATCTCCCACTCTCCAAGTCACATGTTAAACTGGAGATACAAATACCCCCTCTCTTGTAGATCAGATGTACTGATTAGTTCAGGAGTTTTCAAAGGATTCATCCAGCATATCTTTAGAACATAAAACTCTGTTATCTGTCACTCACTGAAAAATTAATAAATGATATTTTAACACACATTTTTTAGTTATCTAGAAAAGCCAAGTAATTTATTGGCAATCACAATACAGCTTATGGTAAATGAATGTATTTAACAACCAATATCACTTCACATTTTCTGCTGGAACTTGGTACCTTAGTGGGACAATAAATTCTGGAAACAAATACAAGGTAATAACAAAAGGCACTGTGACATATGAGATTTAAGTGAATATGAGTAGTTGTACCTCACTCCTATATTATATGTGTGCTCAGTAGCAAAAGTGTCACCAAGTGTAATGACAGCTGGTCTGACAACCATTCACTGTTTTGTTGTGAGCCAGTACCTCGAGGGCCACAGCTACAGAAAGCTCAGCTTTCTGCGAAGGCCTTGCTCTTCATCCTGAAATGTCACAGCAGGAGTAGTTAGACAGTCTTATTGTGCTGCCAGAGATGACTGTTGGGGACCAAGAGCACTGCACTCATCAAGCTACAAAAGCAACTTTCCACGTAGAGTCAATGGAGTATGTTTGTCTAAGCAACATTTTCTATGCTAATTAAAATGGATACATGCCACTCAGATCTGAAATTAAAAAGCAACACAGAAATCTAGTCTATCATTATATTGCTTTGTTACTTCTGAGAATGTATTCCCATTCATAAAAGAGTCCTTGGCATGCACAAATGTCGTGAAGCACTCTCAAGAGCAAGATCCTGTCTCATCAGAAACTGGTTGAAGTACTTAAGGATGCAGAAAAGGAATAACTTCACCAAAAGGAACCCCTTTCTGCAATTGTCTATGCATTAGCCTGCAGTAAAGAAGCAGGCATTGGATATTTGGAGCAATTCATTCTGGCAGGACAGAATTAACTTATGCTGCGTGTGTGGTGTCTTGTCAGTCACCTCCAGAGGTATGTGACAGATAAACCCCCCAGCAAGGTTTATGCACAGTAAGGAGGACATCAGGAGTGCAAATGTATGTAGATCGAGCAGAATGCCTATTACAGTAACTGAGGAAGTCCTGAAAACAACCATTTGCTCAGACATCATTTTTTTTCCCTAAATATTGTGGTTCAGTAATAGTTGGTCACTGGTGAGCCCACTGCCTGTGTGTTATTCGGGTCCTCGAATAGGAGGCTGTGGTTTGTGGAAATACAATTGGGTAGGAAATCAATTTACTAAAGGGGCCAATCTTATCTTTAGTGTCTTAGAAACACAGAAATTTCAATCCCAGGGATGTTAGGACTGCAGGATATGGGCACAGACAGAATGCTGTCAAGTGCCTTAACTCAGCAGCAATGGCAAGCTCTCAAAAGAGAAACAGCCAGGCCATTTACAGCTGAGGGGTTGGTTTATTGAGGGTACAAAACTTCTCTTCTTCCAAGCATGGCTCTTCTCTGCTCTTCTCACTCAGGGTTTGCTTGCACACACCTGCAGCTTGTACAACCCAGCCACACAGTGAGGCTGGGGGTGGCAGGGAGCCAGCTCTCCCTTCTATCCTTCTGCGCCTTCATCCCAGAGATGCCAGTGCAGAAATCCCTAAATGGCTCAGACTGCTCACAGACCTCAAACATTGCTTTTACATACAAAGCTGCATATTGGGAACTGGTTAGCCAGCTTGAGCTATGAATCAGCTTTATGCTGCTGTGCTTCCTCCAGAGCATTCACCTTTGGGGCAAGAATGCCATTCATGTGTTTCAGCTTTCAATCCACATGTTTGACAAGAGATGGTGTAGGAAAGCAGGCTTCCCTTGTGATAATACCACCTTTCCCCCCTTCCACATCTCACAATAACAGCTAATGCTCACCCTGCAAGTATATCTACATGTTACAAAGAAATAGAAAACATAAATTTAATTTTTTCATTTTACAAAGTTAGTTTTCTCATTCCTTGTCTGCACATGCCAAAGGAAGATAAGAATAATTTTCTCCCAACTGGTACCACACAGGATTTTTTATCTCTTGACACATATAAAGACCCAAGCAGTTCAACAGTAGCTAATTTCCAGAACTGCAGGTGCAGAACCAGCCAGTCAGTACAACTAAAGCAGGGCTGTAGAAGCCCGTAAATGATATACATTTAGAGTTTTTTTAAGTCTTCCAAAAAGCAATGGGTTGTTTAAGTAACTTCTATCTAATCCCTTGGCTGCTACCTCCCATAAAACATTAAACAATTCCTTTATTAAAGAAGAAAAAATCTTTTTCTCTAAATTGCCTTTTTTTTCTTTTTGCAAGGTTCTTCAGTTCATTGTATTTGACCTTCTGTAGCTATTCCACAAATCCTTGTATTTTAACTTTCATAGTCTGACCTTTCTTATCGTCAGTTGCTTCCGTGTTAACACTGACTGCACCACCCAAAGGCCTCTTAGGAAAAATAAATATCTAATTGAACTTTGACGTACTTAAAGAGAAGAGATGATCTGTCTGACTGTATGGATCTCTGTTGTACCCTCAAAAGATGCAATGCATTAGTTCCCTCACCTCTCCTCCATCTTTCTGCACCAAAATCCATAGGTAGAAACCATTTATCCCTGGCTACGTCTGTCATGTCAAAGCAGGTCTTGCATGAAATCAACTTGATGCGTCCTGTCATTAAATAATCTGATATTTATCCCATGCAAGAGAGTAGGAAAAATGGGAAAGGCTGCTATTGATCATTAGGCTTCATGGCCATGACTTCCTGCCTGGGTTAGAACACTTGGGTTTTATTCATTTCTTTATGTATCTGTCTGTCTATTTTATTTATTGAAGCAGGTGCTTGCTGCTTAGGAGTAGTGTTTGCACCATTTGAATTTCTGACACCTTTGTAGGTACAACTGAATTTTTTAGTTCAGTAACTAACTGAAACTAAACTTTTTAGTTTAGTAACTAACTACAAGTTAACACTGCTAGAAATTCCTCCTAAAATGTTGTATTAGCCCACTGAAACCTGAGAGCAAAGAGACAAGGAAGAAATAATTTTCCAGCAAATTAGAGTGTAAGTAATACGAAATATTGATCTGAAATCATAAGCCCATGAGAATCTTATTTAAAAAAGCTGCCTGTACTGGACAACACATCCTTCCACATAAAGCAGTACAATTTTCTCCATGATACCTGGTGTCATCAGCCCCAGTCTGGTTTATTATTAATTACTTCTTAGAGATGCAGCTGTAGCTGGGAAAGCTAAATGTGGTGGTGTCTGGTAGAGATTTTCCCTTCATATTAATCCCTTTTATGTCTGAATTAAAGCCAGAGGCTATGGAAGTTAATTCTATGCTGGCCATGCTAGAACTATAATAACCTGTGAAAACTGCAACCTTGACAAAGAGAATTAATCACTGCTTACATGTATGGGCTTGTGAAACCAAGCAAAGGTTTACATCAGTAGGAAATGCATTTTTCTTTTGCTGATTGAAGGACGTGAATCTACGTGCTTGTTCAACATCTTGGCACCATGAAACAGGGATTAAAAAAATAAACCTTTTTACCACTTTTACAGGAGAAATTGGATTTGCCAAGACATTTAAAAATACAAAGTTGAAAGATTTATTTGTGTAGGATTAAATGGGGCAGCTGAGAAAATGAAGGCTGGCAGAAGAGCTGGCAGTGTAGTTATCCCCAACATGCAGCTATATTCCTGCCCCAATCAGTGCCATTAAATTTAACATGGAGACAGTACTGAGCCAGAGATTGTTGGTGGTCCAGGAAGCTCACACTATGTCCTGGGAGCTGGTTACTAAAACCTTCTGAAGCTAGGTCAGGATTGTAATCTCTCTGGCATGCAGGTTCCTCCATACAATCCCTGATCAGAGCACAAAGCCTGACCTGGAAAGCATCCATCTGAGCAACAAACTAGTCACTCCATTTTACTTGTAAGAGCACAGTGGCTAGAGTACCTAACAGGGGATCCAGATTCAGATCCTTCTGCTACAGATTCCAAATACTCTCCCACTTCCTAGGCATGTATTTTCATCCACATACCCTCTGAACCATGCCCGTTTAGTTAGTGGGATGAAACGAGGCTGTTGTGTAGCTGGCAGGAGCTGTGGGGCAGAGGAGGCTGAGCAAAAAGGGAGACTGATGATAACCTGGCAGTGGCAGCACTGGAAGTCCTAGGGGGTTCATTCGGAGCTGTCGTTCCTCATACAGGTGTATGTGCTTAACTTGCTTAATCCTAGAAAGTCAAACATCGAAGGAGCACGGTTCCAGGCAGCAAGCACCACCCTGCCTTGCACCTACGGTCTTTGCCTATTTCCCTCTCCTTCCAGCTCCCTGTTTACACCCCTCGCTGTACATTAACCAAACGTGACCTGGAGGTTAGGTCCCTCTGTCCGGATGCGTGGGGTGCGGGAGTAAATCCCTTTGCCCTGAGACAGGAAGTGATGCAGATAGCTCCATTCTTAGGTAAATGCTTGAGCTATTAGACAATTATACAAATCAAAGGAAATAGAGCTCTTGCCTCTTTTTTTTTAGGCAAGAAGCCGGTTGCTGAGCTTTGTTCCCAATTACTTTCTGCCTGCACAGACATTAAGTCTGTTCAGAGATTTCAGCATTATTAGCCCAGACCCCTCTCTGTCTCATTTCTGAACTGCTAGAGTGCTACATAAGGTGCTAAGCAAGCAGACCTTAAGTTCTTTGAAGAGAGGCTTGCCTGTTGCTCTGTATTTGGGCTGCAGTCAGATAGAGACATTTAAATCCCCTTGAGGATCTGATGAATCTAAGTGCCTGTTCAATATCCCAGAAGAATTCCCCAGTGAAGGAAAGAACCAAGTGGAGAAGTTTTCAGTCTTTAATCAATTATTAATCTGCGAGAGCATCTACTCCTAAGAGTACTGGTCTCGTACTATGCCCAGGTTCTTATCTTTAATAATTCACTTTGGACTGAAGAACCCTAAATTATTAAGATCAGACCCACTTTTAATTCTCCGTATATCTATTGAGAGTTGCTTATCTTCTCCATGTCTAATAATTATTTTCACTTGTTTTCCTTTAGTAATGCACTTAGTGAAATAGTTTATATAACCTTGGCCTTTGCCCCTACATTTCCATTCAAATTCTGCCAAACATTCCCCATACTCAAAAAGCAAGCAAGGGTACGCACTTTTTTTTTCCAATTAGGAAAACAAGGAGATACAGTCTTGAAAAGAAATCGTATTTCTACGACAGCACTTTCTAGTTGCTACAGTGTAAAAACTGTGTTGGTTTAACCCGGTGCCAGACAGCATTTGCAGCTATTTAGAAGAATAGACATAGAAAACATGAATGCTCAAATTCTCAGGTCAGGAAACTGCCACAATGTACGCCATGATGAATGAGTTGAGACCCTACTCATTTTAAAGAAAGATGCCTTGCCTGAGCAATTCCAAAGTGATAAAATTCCTCAGAACACTTTCAGGAAACCTCTCCCTGGATTTGAGTGACAGCAGTGTTTCCCTGCGCTGTCTCGCTGCATTGGGCCGCACAGGGATTTGCCTACAAGTCATGAGAGCCTGTGCCACTCTGCAACACGACAATCACCGCAGTCAGGTCTCAGTGCCACTGAAGCACACGAAGGAGAACTGCAAATCATCTCAGGTTAAACTGGCAAATTTCTGTGGGCTCAGACTCAAGTTACATAAAACAACACAGACCTCAGCAGCTTTGATTCATAGGCACTTCCATGAGCTGTTTTTTGTTACTGGAGTAACTTCCCTAAAGCCAGACCTTAAGTACACATCACACCAGTCACAAGGGAGAAAGTTCAGTGGAGGGGGTTTACTCATCCTCCCGGAGCTGTCTGCCCTTTCCACAGCCCCTGGGACAGCTTCACTTCTGGACAAGTGACTGAGGTGTGAGTCACAGGTGAAGCACTGCCAGCTTGTGAATGGCCACTAAACGTTCAGGATGAGTAACGGTGCAGACAATGAGATGAAAGAAAAGACAGAGAGCGGCTGAAGGGACCTGCCCCCCAGACTGAACAACTACATGAGGACACGAAAATCCCCAAGATCTTCACCAGACTTTTCAACAAATGGGCATGTAACTTCCTTTGCTACTCAGAGTAACTAATAGAAACCACAGGAAAACTGCAAAGACAGAGAGGGTCTTCCTTCTAATACAGGCCCCTGGCACAAAGTGGGCACTGCCACTTGGGTAAAAGACAAAAGAAAATCTCTTTTCATACTCTTGTGAGAACACACACATTTAAAAAAACCCAAAACCAGTTTCTTTTTGATCTCCAAGTGCTGGCAGTTGCCTCATACCATAAGAATGAGAGCTTATGCCCTTTCTATAAAAAAGGAATAAAATGGTGAGTTCTGTCATCATCCACATAAATACCAAATCCTCTTCTGATTCCCACTAAAGTATTTGCTTTGCTTCAGGCTCAGGGCTTCCACATTTAGTTGAGCTCCATGGTGCACTTCACCTGTAACAAACTCATGCTATATAAGGGAGATATTATATGGGATAAGTACGTTTTGACCATGTTAAGGCAACATTAAGCCTCTACATACACTGAATGATAATACCTGCATTCAGGTACAGCACCAGGGGCCACACCTGCCAAAACGCAGAGATGATGCTGCACAACCTTCTCTCTTTCCTTATCTACAAGTTTGGTTTTGTTGAGTGTTGAAAAGCTTCATTATATTCTCCAGGGTTCATTTACATGGTATCAGTAACTTAAGAAGAACCAGACTCAGAATATGCCTCATAGAAGCAAAACCTTTGATGTGACAGGTCAATCAAAGAATACAAGTTATCTGAAGGATTGCTAAGAGGAGCTCTTAAGGATCACAAAGCACTTCTCAAAAACTCAGCATTTATTTGGAGAGGGTGACTTCCTGGAACTACATTTTCTTTACCTTTCCCACAATGGAGATACTGCTTTTCTAATTTAATGATTTCTATACCTGGAAGTCTTTCCTCTAATACTTATTCTTTGTAGGCTGATCTAGCAGAAGAAGGTGCATCAGTGGTTAGAATTCTGCCTGAGATTCAAGACCCACAGGGTGCCCACTTTGTGACGGGTTCACTCTGGATTTTAAACAAGTCATGAATATTTCTATTTTCCTTAAACGCATTGTGATGATAAAGTGTCTAGTAGATAGGGGTGTTACAAAGACATATTCTTTGTATCAATGTGGCAGCTGTAGTAATGTATACCTGTAAGATGAAGGTAGAAAAGCTGTAATAATACTGTAGAGAAACCCTTCAGCTCTTCACATGCTGGTGAGGTGTACTGCTTGCTGGATAGTCAGAAAAAGCAGCAAGGAAAGGAGTCCTGATCCACCTGAAATTCATAACGTGACTGAGCTCACTGGGATAAGGATTAGCTTTGCTGTATTTAAAATAGGAGTAGTACAGTCTGAAGCAGATTTTGAAATACTGTCCTGGGGACAGGGCTGTCAATCGGCAGGTGCACAATGAATCTGTACAGCCCCGAATTATCTTATGCTATTATGTAACATCATAAAGCATATTTACCTTTCCACTCCAGAGCATGCAGTTATACAAGAACCCTTCCCCCACTGCCAAGGCATTGCACAGCCTTGTTATTACCTGGGATCATCTTTCTGTTACATGTCCAGGCATTTCCTTTCTGATGTGGACTGGTTTGATTCCCACAAACGAGCCTGCAAGCAAATGATTGCACTCTTTGCGTTTCTTGCAGAGGTATGGAAACCAGCCTGCTCCATCAAAAGGCTGGATGCTGCCTGGGGAGTGTGTGGGAACTGGGCGAAGGGGACTTTTCTTGTCCTTTACAAAAGTTTAGTGCCGGGTATGGTATGAAGCTCCTGGAGGAAACATGACAGTAAAAACCACACAGGCCTGAGCTTGATTAGAATCTGTTTTTTTAGCATCTCAATTGTCTTTTTATCCAAACAGAATGGATTAATTTACTTTTTTATTTATATTAAATAAACAAAGCTTTATGGCACTCGGGAGAAATACAGAGCTTGAACAGTGACCACAGAGAATTAACTTCCATTAAAGTCAGAGCACAGTGAGGAAGTGCACACCAGGACACTATCTCTGACCAGGTCTGCTGGCTAACTGAGATTTTATTTAGGGAGTATGGCATCCAGCCTTCTCAGATTTCTGATTCTTTTAACCATTTATATACTTGGATCATCTTTATCCTTGCATTACTTGGTTACATGCACTCTCCCTACCCTGAATGCCCCACCTGTATAGCCCCATGATAACCTCTCAGACACTTCATAGCCCCAAGGCCTGCCTTGGTTAAGTGAACTTAATCACCATCAAAATGAGAAGCTGAGCAAACGCTTTGCTAGATGTAGCAGCACTAACTGCTTAGTGCTAATTCCTTTCCCAGATTGTGTTATTAAAACATGGAGTGAAAAGTGTGGAGCAGATCGAGTAATTGCCTTCCTACAGAAAGGTCAGAACTGAGAAAACATCAGTTACAGTGATGTGCGAAGGTTATTGTCACAAATACAGTTTGCTAATTAAAGATGTGGGGCTTCTCATCACATCCACTGGAACAACTCCACTGACAATGGGAGGTGCCAGAGTCATAAGACAATCTCTCTCAATGGACAAGCAGTCCTAGAAAGAAAGTAAGGGAAGCCTTGTCACATGGAAGATGAAAGTAGCATGGAAAGCTTTTATGTCTCCAGCCCTGAAGGTGGAAGTGGGACACCTCTACCTTACCCCAAGGCAGGACTGATGTCAGTGCTAATCTTCTTGAAAAAAAGCCATGAGGAATTCAGTCTTTTACATATTAGAATATTGTATTTTTTTTCAGCCTTTGTTGTTGTTGTTGTTTTTTAAGGACTTACAATGTTTTTCTTAAAGCCTCAGCTCCAGGAAGCAAGTGATTATGTGAGAAATTCAGCCATAAATTGAAATTATAAGGAACAGTTTCTAGCCTCATAGCTATACAGAGAAAAAAAATGGGAGGGAGAAAATAGAATCCTTAAGGTTCAAAATCAGTGGAGCAAAAGGTCCAATCCCAAAAATAAGCCTGACTCTTCAGTTTTTTACATCTGTGAGAGATAAACACTGATAACGTAACATTACAATAATGCCAGCTACAATCAAGAACTGTACAATACCTTTGTCAAGACAAAGGTATTAACGCAGCTGTCCTGGCACATTTTCCAGCTTTTGTCCTCCCAGTCCTCAGCATTTAAACACTTTCCATTAGAAACAGCCTTCCTTCTGCCAACAGACTGGAAGCTGACTTGGCAGAGCACAGCACCCACCATGCTCTCTCTCCCTTTTGGCTATAGGTGAAGAGACCTCTTTACATGCAGAGCCAACTCCTCCATTCACTTGATTTTCCACGGGTTTAAGTTACCCTGCATTCTCCCTGGTGAAAGAGCAGATATTGGCACAGGGCTGTGAAATGCTTTGCAACTCCTCAACATGAAAAATTCAGTTAAAGAGGAGGTGTAATTATTAGCGAGTGAGCTAGAGGAGACTGTCTGAGAATTTGGAAGCAAACCTAAAACTGCAAGCAAGATCAAACTAGTCACCTGAGGGAGGGTGGAGAGGGACAATAAAAAAATTTATTTCTCAGGGCAGAAAGGCAACAGCAGTCTTGTTGGTGCATGCTAGCAAATGTACCCATTTCTCTCATTTTCTATCTGAAAATTAAGGTTATTATAAGGCACATATTCCTTTGTCATACTTCATGAAAACTTCTGGAGCCAGACTCCACTAAATGATACTCTGCACCTCACAGCTTGTGCCTCTAGGTATGCCATTAAAATTGGTCCCACGTTTATTGGTTTATGCTCTCTGAGGTGTGAATGGCATGTTCGTGCATATCTGACTAACAACTGATAAACAATGTGAACAGAGCGAGCCTTTGTGGATGAAGACAATTTGTTATTTATCAGGTACATTTATCTCCCGTGTTTGCTGGAGCTCAGTTGTTCTCCCCCAGGGCTCAGAAACAGCGGTTGGGTGCCTCAAGGCTGGACCAGTCCTCCTCTGAAGCCTCTGTCTTGCACACGAGCTTCTTCCCGACATGTTTCAGCAACACCTCAAAGACCCAGACAGGACCAGCGTCAGTTTACACCGTATACAAATTAAAAGGCATTCCCTGGCTTGAATAACAAGAAACGTAAACACGCTCCTCTTCCTCCACTATCGTTTACCAGCCTTCCAGCTCTCTGCCCACCCTTGAGCTCCAGAGAGCAGAGCAATGTATGGGCTTTCCAATGTCTACCTGTCCCGGCTGAATTCACAGGCCCCTTCCCTCGTGTTCCTGCTCCTCTGCTGCACATACTTCTGCTGGTGACAAACTACCACGCAGGCTCTACATGATTGAAAAACAGCCTCCTTGCCATGACCCACAGAGCAGGAGGCACATTTCCAGCAGGGGTGTGTGGGACAATTACACAGATTTGATAACAGCCCTTTTTTTTTTTTTTTTTTTTTTTTAGCTCAATCTCTAGCAAATATAGAATTTTATTTCCCACAAGAGCAATGCCTGTGCCTGCCATGGTGCCCTGAGAGACCTGCAGCAGGAATGCCACATCTCCTAATGCGGCATAATCAGCATCTGGAACACAGCTGGCCATGGCCATCCAGGTAGGTGCAGACTGAATTTGAGCAAAAACATCTCAAAAAAGGAGTGTACACTTTGATACAGAATGTAAAGAAATGTAACAGGAGAATCTCCTGTTATTTAACCTGTCATACCAATGTTTGCTACACCTACTACAGTTGCCACATGGATGAGTAAGAAGAAAAATAAAGAAAGGAAAAAAGCAATACAGTAAACCACAAATCACATTGTTCAGATTTTACCTTAAGCTAAACTTTATGGAAATCTGACCTGTTTCACCCCAAATATTTATCCTGTGCTTCCTAACAAATGGGAACCAGATCTAATTCTTTTGCAACAAGGCTCTGATCTAGGATGAATTATACTTTTAGCTCTGTTACCAGCCTCATCTACTAGACTCGGTGGCAAATGATTCAGCCATACTGTGCTTCAATTCCATGGTCTGTCCAGTGACGATACTTTTCCCAGCCTCCTCTGAACAAGCTCCTCACAATGTCTTTTTGAGAAGGTTCATTTCAGCGTGAAGCAGAGCCTCCTCCCCCAGCTGCACGTGGCATGTGAGGGTTACACATGCAGGTTTGGTGGCATTATTACAAAAGGGCACTGCAGAATTCTGAGATTAACCTGTTTTAGACCTGACATTAGAGGGAAAACGGGCAGTTGAGTGCGGTACAATGAGTGTATCTAATGATGATGAGTTGTCCCCTTGCAGCAGCAGAGATCTGCCTTCTGTAACTGGGAGCAGCAATGTCTCCTATGGTTACTCTGAAATGGACCAAATTAAATAGTAACCCTCACTGTTCTTCATAATTAATATTCTTTCCTCACATTGCCTCTTCCTCTTTTGATGACTTTTGATACCAGCTGTAATGAGCCATTCTCTATGCTAAAGTTTCTTAGTCAAAACTTCAAAAAACCAAACATTTAGTTTGTTCCATAACTTCCAACTGTATTCTCCCCCTTCTACAAAGCACTACATCAGTCAGCAACCATGTCTTGCTCCCTTTAGGACAGAAATCCTGTGTCTTGACATGGTTGCAGCAGACTTGAATGGCTCTTTTTACTCAGTCCTTGGACTCAAATAACACTTTAACATGGTACACTGGGGAGAAGATCACTAGAGGTTATCCTTTTGTTTTTTGTTACCATCCACCACAATGAAAGAAGAGTCAATGTACTGACAAGAGGGAGGGAAGACATTAACCTTTTATCCCCACCAGAAATGCTTCCTCCAGCAGAGTGTTTGGAATGAAGCCACTGTTGTGTCCCTATCACCAATGCAATATTACTTAAAAATAAAATAAAAATCCCACCCACTGGATAAACTCCCTTAATGAGAACCTCTGTCCATCTGGATGGAGCTGCCTCCCAGCACAAGCAGCTTTTGTTTTACAGAGGCTGCCAGGTATTGCAAAGCTGAAAATCCTGTTTGGACTTATTTGGATCACAAGTTCCAGGACAACAGGGAAAAGAAAAATAAGTAGCAAAAATAGTACTCCAAGGGTGAAGTATCAGCTGCCTCATCATTATAGCATAAAAATACACTTATTTTATTACTGTTTATTCATAAACAAATCATAATAAATAATTACTCTTCCAATTGTTTTTCTTCCGAGAAAATAAAAAAGCGATTCCATTACTCAAGGCAAGATACTATGACTCTAAGTCTTTTTCTGTTGTAAAATACTGCTAGCTTTCCATATCCATCTCTCTTATTTTTCTTACACCTTTTGAAAGCTGTGTCCTGAATACTGATTGAGAAACCTTGCAATAGTTACAAAGCTAAAGAAGAAACCAAGCAGGAAATGAACGCACAAAAGAGTGTTTTGATAAGCAGAGGTGATTTGCTGAAGAGTAAATGAGGGTGGGTAACAGCAGTGTGTTAATCTGATGCTCAGTCAAAAAAGGTGCAAATATTTTGACACAGGAAAAGGTTCACTTCCTAGGAGATGTACAGGAAAGGAGAAAAGCAGGAAAAGCATAAAAAGGAATTCCAGGCCACAAATAAATTAATCTTACTTGCCTTTCCAGGTTCATTTCTGCTCTACCAGAAGCCTTCTCCTTTTTATATCCGTATTTTCATTAATTTTATCTGCCCTCTTACTGTCTGACACCTATGTTGCCCTTCACACTTTCATGCCTGATGAATCTGTCTGTAATTCTGTGGATTAACTGGTCAAAAGGAATGAGAGATTCAGGACATTTTCTCAGCTATGGAACATGATTACTTTTAAAAAAAATTCTTATTCAATGACATAATTTTTTTTTTTCAAGTAAACAAGGGGTAGCTGCCTGTCAGGTGTTTCACAGAGAGATATCTATTTCCAAGTGTTACAGAAACAAGAAAAACACTACCAACCACCAGTACACCCAGACATGAAGAAGGATATGCTGGCTTGCTCTGCAGGTTTTTACTGAGGAAGAAAGCTGTTCTGTTTACATGGACACCTCATCTGTTTTTTCCAGGCAAAGAAATGCTTGACTCATGAATGCCTAAAATATTTCTCTCCCTTTTCCTACAAGCCAGATTAGATCAAGTATATACAGCTGTCATGAATAGATGAGTTTCCTTCTACCTTCCCTAAAACTGAACAAAGAGGCATTTTCAGGTGTCTGCATCCAATAACACCTAATTTAGTAGTGGTACCTCTTTCCTTGAATTACTGGTATAAGGTGCAAGGTGTTTTAAAAAAAAACATTTATAAGGAGGTTGAGTGTTCCTTACATTAAAAAACTGATAGAAAAAAACTGTTATTGAACTTTTTTTTTAACATGCTTGTTACTCAAATCTGATGGCTTATTGATGTAACTTGTCATATATCATTTAGCAACTACAGGTACTCATACATGTCCAAATATTGTGAAAGATACTGTCTATACTTTTATTACATATATCTTCATATCCTGACGAAGCTACCTTTAATATTCCAAATTTTCAAGACTGCTGTTAAAAACTAAGAAAGCTCTCAACAACATTAGAAAAAAATAGATCAAGTAGGGTGTTAGCTAACATTTCTCAGAGCTTGAATTTCTTCTCCCTGTATTATGTATCTGCCAGATAAACCATGCTGGGAAACTGGGAACAACAGATGAGGAGAAGGCTGAGGTACTCAACAATTTTTTTGCCTCTGTCTTCAATGGCAACCTCTCTTCCCACACCTCTCGAGTGGATGGACAGAAGGATGGGGACTGGGGTAGCAAAGTGCATCCCACTGTAAGTAAAGACCAGGTTCATGACCATCCGAGGAACCGGAATGTACTTAACTCTATAGGACCTGACAAGATGCATCCCAGAATCCTGAGGGAATTGGCTGACATAGTTGCCAAACCGCTCTCTGTGGTATTTGAAAAGTCCTGGCAGTCAGGCAAAGTCCCAGGTGACTGGAAAAGGGGAAATATTGTACTCATCTTAAAGAACTGTAGAAAGGAGGCCCCTGGGAACCACTGACCTGTCAGACTCACCTCTGTGCCTGGGAAGATCATGGAACAGATTCCCTAGAAGCTACACTAAAGCACATGAAGAATGGCAACAGGATTCAAGACAGCCATCATGGCTTCACTAAGAGCAAGGCCTGCGTGACCAACCCAGTGGCCTTCTATGATGGGGTGATTCCATCAGTGGACAAGGGAAGAGCTACAGATGTCTTTTATCTGGATTTCTGTAATGCCTTTGGCATGGCCACCCTCAGCATCCTTCTCTCCAAACTGGAGAGAGAGGGATTTGAGGAGTGGACTGTTAGAGGAGAAGAAAGTGGTTGAACAGTTGCATCCAGAGGGTCGTGGTCAATGACTCAGAGTTGAACAACCTGGTCTGGTGAAAGGTGTCCCTGCCCATGGCAGGGTGGTTGGAACCAGGTGATCTCTAAGGTCCCTCCCAACACAGGTCATTCTATGATTCTATGCTTGTACATCAAGAAAAGGTTTATCCTGAATCCGCACAGATGTATATAGCTCAGGGTCTTATAAACCTCCCTCAGAGCTGCTTGTTCAACTCAAGTGGTGAATCAGCTTTCAAATTCCTGCAAAACCAGGCTGTTCTCATATAGAATTTTAGAGTGTCTTTCCAGTGGTATTGTTTTAACAAAAGATGTGTTTCTCAAAATAAAATAGCTCTCTGGAAGAATTTAGTGGAGACTAACCAGAGTCCATTTCTACCTCAGTAAAGGTAAACACCTTGAGCTGTACACCTTCAGCAGGGGAGTTCTCCAAAGCTGCAATACAGCAGAAATGTGCTGGGATTTATCTTGGCTGAGACTGTCTACCAGGGAGGTCATCTTCAGCTTCTTATTCTGCTATCAAAATGGTCTTGTAGCACATACATGGCTGAGAAAGCACCTCAGATGCTGTCAACATAGTGGTTCTCACAAGAATTTCAGTTTCATGAGATAACAAGAACAAAGCTTAAGCTGTGCTTGTATTCTTCACTTTGATGGTAAATAGAAAATGATGTGCAGCCAACCATACAACTGCTGCCCTGCCAGAGAAACTCACACAGCAGTGAGCTGGACTTGAGGAAAGTCTGTGCTTCTAGTTGCACACAAAACTCAGGAACAGTGGAGCAGGCTGGGAGAGGTGTTACCCATAAATTTAATTCCATCAGAAGGATGGGACACAACATTTGCCAGTTGCCCTCGTAGGACTGGGTCACTGGATGCGAAAAAATCACTGTTCCATATATAAAAAAGGAGCTACTCCTGGGATTGTTAAGGCCTTCAAATATGCCTTGCTGATGAGTTTTTCTTTCTTCACAGTTCAGGTAATAGTCTCATCCTGGCAGTTCTCTACAGTTTAACAAGTATAAATTAATTTTTATTTGTTTGGTAAATGACCCTCAATAAAAGGGCTATAAACAAGATGGATGAGTATGGCTGAGGAAACTGCAACTCACACACAATGTGCTGTCACACAAAACCACTGTAAAAGACCTCTCAAAGGAAGGCAAACCTAGAACAGCCTGTACACCTGGAGCTGGACACTTAGCATGGGGTGTCTTCTACTGCACCAAAGGAAGGCACCAGAACATTTTAGTTGGTGAACTGCTCCTTTGCCCAATGTGAGCATAGTAAAAAGTCCCTGTTATCAAAGAGAGGACAGAGACACACAGGTTGGCCTTTATTTGCATTTCAGAAGGAAAGAAAATCTCCAGACTTTGGATGCTTACAGTCCTGTAGGCTAACATAGGATTTATAGACACAGAAATTACTACATGACTTGTCTGCCATCATCTCCAGAGACAGATCCTCTGCTGGCAACACCCAGAAAGATGTAGACACGGCTGGTGGTACTGAACCAGAGTCCCTTATCCAGCACCATGAATCATGCTCAGATAAATCCTTTTCATCTCATTAGGTCATTAGCAGAGGTAAATTGCTCAATGGGGGCGTAAATCAAAGGGAACATCCACAATACAATAGTAAAAGAGTTAGAAATCCTTTCCAGCCTCTGGGCAAAGTAAAGATTTGTTTTCCCAACACCATCCACAGACAGCTAATGCAGAGCTGAGCTGTGTTAGCCATGCCTGGGTTTGTCTCTGCTCACATGCTCTCATTTGAGCCAGTGTTCTGAATATCACACTTCCCCTTCAACCCCCTGCTCACGTTTTAGGATATGCTAAAACATGGGAAGTGGTTTTCTGCTAGTGTAACTACAGGCACTGGGAGAAGGGCAGCAGTCCTCTCAAGAGGCAAGCTGGTGAACACTCAAGACCACTCAAAGACCATTGCTGCGTGGAATAAACAGAGGGTGACTGCTGAATTGGTTCAAATGATATTATCCTCCTCCAGATACAGGTGACTGTGTCAACCTTTTCCTTGGTACCTGTTACCTAACACACAAGAGAAGCAGCAGCCAGGTCTGTTCCAGCAGCAATGAAAGCAGGGGTATGGTCTACTAACAGGACAAACTTAAAGCCCGATGTAGAAATCCATGTTATTTTTTGTGTTATCTGCTGAGGCAGATGAAAAGGTATCTGTTGCATTAATCAGGAAGACTTGGATGATTTTTTCATTCTGTCATTAAAATTCAATTAAGCTTCTTTATCAGACCACAGTCTCCTGAATTTTTTTATACTGAGAATTAGTATGTCACTCTTGCTACAGGGATGAAAACACAGAAATCTAGTTTGACTGAAGAGTTGATCTTTAAAAGTTTTATAGCTGTATCCAGCAGTATGAATCAGCACTGCTCAGCCATCTGCTGAAGTGAAGAAAGAAAAAAAGCCCGAAACCCCACATTAACGTCTCCCCATCTTCCCAACTCCCAACGCATTAACCTTGACAGAAACTCAGCCTAGTCACTGAAACAGCTCTCAGTTGTGGAAGCAATTAGCACTGCTTTGCTGTATATAAAACCACACACACTATAGAAATATTAATATAGTAATAAAGCAACAAAATTATTCATGTAATCAGTATATTAATTAAATTATACATGAAAATTAAATATATGTATAGCATTCACACTGCAGCAGTGCTATGTGCCATACACCTGCATGTACATATATATAACAAGAAACATGTCAGTGTGTATACATATATAAAAAAGTATACACCTTTGCCTGGGGAATTTCACAACATTGTCTGCAGGTCTTGCCCTGGACTGAGCTTTTCTGAATGCCTGGGGCACCCAGGGAACATGGAACCATGTGTACAGCCTGGGGATCCACTGCAGGAACTCCCAAAGGCAAACGCCCATGCCACAGGAAAGCCATAGATGGAGATAGTTCCTGGTTTGCCTAAAGCTTGTGATTGAATGCTGAAAAAGACATATTTGGACAAGGCTTCTATGACTGTGGCCTACTACTATAGCCAGTAAAATACTTATTTTTATTCAAAACTATGTGAAAAAAGGAATCCATATTTTCCAGCTTTGGACACAGGATAAGAGCAGCACTTGTGGTGAACTCAGGGTCCATTTCCCATTTCCACTTTCAATTTTTTTAGTTTGTTTTCAGAAGATTAGGACCATTTTTACTGATTGTTGGCAGGTGCTGCTAGAAAACTGCAGTACCAGTGGGGGAAATAAAATCTTAAAAGACTGGGGAAGCCTTCCTGAGTCTCTTCAAAATAATTTCACAATAGATGTTTTGAAAAAGAAAAGAAATCTCAAAATAAAATTTCAAGCTCTGGTAAGCACTTTAAAAAAATTGAATTTGCTTAATATTAGTTATTATTTTCATTATATGAGTTTCCATTTGCAGGTTTTATTTTCATAATCTTCATAGGGTCAATGAAAGAAGAGTTATGAAAAACCCCCAACTCTTTTGTTGTCATATTGGGGGTATGACATTTTTATCTTTAAGGATCAGGAGGAAGGGGTTGTGTCCTCATGCTAAAGAAGCTAATGAGGCCCATGGGAACACAGCTCTGCTGACTCTCAGTGCTATTTACATTGGAGTCACTCTTAATTTCCTGATCTTAGCAAGATTTGAAAAGAAAAACACTGCTGATCAACAGAGTTTTATCTTCACTCAGAGATAATATACACATCAATACATATTATAATTTGACATAGGACATAGCAAACCACACACATTCATATATATTTATAAAGTTATAGAATCTGATAAATAACTTTGTTGTTTCAGAGAATGCCACACAGCTAAGTGAAACACAGTCTTTTGCTGTATCTCCATAAATACCTTTAGGTATTTTTGTAATTTATGTAACCAGTTAATACTGGTTACATAAAACTGACATTAATGAAAGTAGTTTGCTGAGCGCTTGACTTTTCCTCTTTAGAAAGGCAACTGAGCAAGATTTCTGGTTTTGAAATACTAGCAGTAGGGTAGGTATGGATAAACTTAGTACTGAGATAAAAAGCACCTGAAATCCCTTTTCCAGAGGGAAGTGAAAACAGCCAACAAAAAGAATGAAAGTCAGTAAATAANTGGTAAAATTTAGACCTGAAAAGTCACAAAATGTGAGCTATAACAAGTTTGAGGGGAACTCCTGACTGCACAGACAAGAAGGGACAGCACAGCAGGGACAGCTGCTTTTAAAATCCTTTATAAAGAGCACCTCTTCTAGGGAAGCTCAGCAGAGCAATAAAACACTTGCTGTAGCCAAGGACAACCTTGCATTATATATGCACCTCACAGCACACACACACACACGGTCTCTGAACCTGCTCTACCTGATCTTTGCAAATCTGAACAGCCGCCTGCGTTATCATAACTTTTACTCTGCCAGACACGTATCTTCATTTGACCTTTTTTGGGAATTTCATGCTAAGGCTAGGCACTGCAAAAACAGGATTTCATGGTTTGGTGTGAAGCTCTGCTTGTCTTGTCTCGTCACCTGAAGGAAGACGTGGAGTAGATAGGTGTGGAACAACAACAGCCAGACAACAAAGACTGCATGGCTTTGGCTTTAGGTGAAATACGGGACCAAAAATAAAGCCAACACACACATCCTAAAAGCATGAGTAGGCATATCCTGGGCTCAAAACCCATAGGCAGATCTGCATATCCGAATCTAGGTACACATCAAGCTTGCAGAGGTTTAGAATAACATAGGACATTGCTGAAATACTTCAAAGGGCTCTGCAGTGCTTGAGCAGAATAGCAATGGCATGGCACAGCTGTGACCACAGGGGCTTTTCCAGATGCTAATATGAGACCTACTCTTTAAAAACATAAACCAAAAGGCAGACAACATTTGGCAGGGATTCATATGCTCTCAGAATAAGGAATACTTATCACTGGTTCACAGACTTTAGAGGGAAGTAGAAATTAAACAGAAGTATTTAGCGATGTTTGCCATCTCCAAAATGGCCTATTAAGATACTATAGCATGAAAATACTATATATACATGTATATCATGAATGCAGCACTGTGAGTCTAGGGTTTGAACTCTGATGTAATTTAATATCACATCGTGATTTACACTAGGAGACAAACAGTCAGAGAAATGGTTAAGCAAAACAAATCAATGCCTTTTATGAGGCCTGGGAATTTAATAAGCCACTGGATAAATATTGACAAGCTGCAGACAGGTGGAACAGGTTTGTAAAGACATAAAATGACTGTTCTAAGGTTCAAGAAACCTTGAAGCTTACTAACGGGTTGTACAAGATAAGTTCTTGGCATGATCTCCTCCTGCTAAGTAAGGTCAGTCAGGCTCAGTCCATGCAGAACTGGGATGACTTTCAATGTTCTCCTGAAGTAACACTGCCATCTAGATGTAACCTCCTTACCCATGCCTGCTGCTGCTGATCACTTCTAATTGAGGAGATGCTGCCGATCTGATTAGAGCATAACAAAAGCAAAGCATGCATGCGCGTATATCAGCAACTGGAGGCATGGGTTCAGCCCCAGGCATCTGCTACTTCAGAAGGAAACCAGATTGACTGAAATTCCTCAGTCTGGTGGGGTGGGGGAAGGACAGGGTACCACACTGCTGTGGAAGTCAGAGGGAAGCTGCAAGGCAGTCACAGTGGTGGACTGTATCCCATTTCATACTAACTATCCATGAGGCTTTCCTCATGCTTCTACTGTTAGTCACTACTGTGCAGCTACCCTCAGTAGCTGTAGACCCCCACTTTGCATATATGCATAGAGACTGTGAGGTGCTTAGAGTATCAGTATAAGCAACCCCTTTTGTGAGCAAGTACTTTGGATCCTGTGGTCTAGCAGGGTAGCTGAGGGCAAAGCGGTCTATGGTTTACCCTGTGAAAAAACAAGTTCAGATAAAGAACCTCCTGTACGACTACCTCAAAATTAAACCAACACAGTTCTAAAGATTTGGGTCCTGTTTGACTCACGAGGTCTGTACAAGAGTAGAGATTATATATATCCACGTGTGAGCTGCAACACCTGCCAATGAGACTTTTAGTATTTACATAAGCTGTAGCATTTCACTGTCAAGCTGTGAGATTCGTGGATCCTGAGAAAGTGCAGATTCGATTCAAGCATGAGTTTAAGATTTCTCAGAGCTTCTCTAGCACCATAGTTTTTACATGCTCATCCAGAAGCAAGCTGTTTTCATTCCAGGCACATGCACACTCCCTAAATAGGCACAGATCTAGATCTAGATGGGAGAAGGAAAAGGTCACATTAATTTTTAGCCCTTACCCTTTATCTAAAGGGCATGTAGGATGATAAACCACCAAGAACTTCTGTTATGAAGCCCTGACACTGAATCTTTTAATGCATGTTTGCATTTTCTCACTTGTAGTATGGAAATAGCATCTAATCTTTTCAAGCCTACAGAAGCAGCTCCAATTTGCATTGCCTAGCAGAGGGAACAGGGCGCTCGCCCATCCACAGGGTCCCACGCTGCTTGCACGCAGGAGACAGACTGGAAATGTGGCACCCTTTTAAAAGAATACTTCTGTTCCATGTACACAAATAAGCAATGTACCTGGCCATTCTATCGTGTTTATTTATTGTGGCTCATTCAAGTGGGGCTGAATCAGTACATCTATTAAAAAGTCTTCTAGATTTCAGAAAATTAGCAGATCAGTCTCCAAATATATGGCTTGCATTGGCCTAAGACAGAAACAAAGTGTATTGATGAGAAAATCCCAGGCTTAGCTTGAATGGGTAGCAGTTAGGAAAACCACCACAGTGCAGAAATTAATTTAAAAGCATAACTGGATAAGCAGACTCTCTCCAGAAAGCAAGGTCATTCTCAAAGTCCATTTAAAGGCACATCCCTTTGGATGCACAGCAGAGTTCAAAGTTGGGAAAAAAGGTAGGAAGCACAAGAACAGAGTTTCAGAGCTGAATGGGAAAAAAACATGTAAAAAAGGGGATGACGGTCTTTTACAGAGCCTGGTTCTTCAGTACCTCACAGCACTGTAGCAAAGATGAGTGCAAAAATATTAGAGCCACAATGAGTGAATTATTCAGGATTAGTAGCAACCCCACAAATAATGTTGGAGCCGCTGGATGAGGCAGAATAAACACACAGCACACCAGGAAATCAAGGATATTTTCTATTTTTTTATGGGCTGCAGCACTGTGTAGTCCTGTTAGTAAAAAAAATCCCCTGCTCCCTTGAAAATGCCAGTCAGTGCTGCTACCACATTTTTTTGGCATTCAATAGAAAGAGCCCACAAAAGGGCATCCCTTTAGAGCCAATGTGTGAAGTTTGTCCCTCTGCTGTGAACAGGGCTCTGCCTCTCTCCTCCTTCAGGCACTGGATTTATTTCCCAGCCACTGCTGGAGTGGCCTTGCAGGCAGATTTTCTGCCAGCGTGGTCACAGTCAATGTGGGAACATTGGATGCAGACAATGAGTGTTTAATAAAAGCTTACGAGGGTTGGGTGTTTTTTTCTTTCCTTTTTTTTTTTTTTTATTTTTTTTTAACTTGAGCTTGTTTCATTGCTAATGCAATAATTGATTGCAGTTCAAGTCAAGTGCAGTCAAAATTCAAATAAACCTATAAAAACCCTTTCTGGGAAGTTACAAGGCATCAGAGCAACCAAAACAATTTAAAGAATAATCCCCCATGTTTCTCAAGACAAGCAAATAGCAAACAGCTAGCCCAAAGGCTGCTAACAAATTCAGGGCAAGGCAGAGCAGAGCAGAGGCAGCTCAGAACTGTGGTGAAACAAGAGCTTTGTCTACTCCTGAGCAATACTCTGCCCCCAGCCAGCTCACTGCTGTTACCTCCCACCCGCTGCGACTACCTCCTGGCAGGGACCATCCAGAAGACAGTCTTCTTGTCAGCTGTCTGTTTTCCTGAGTGAGAAAATATGCTGGCTAGAGGTTAGAGAGAGAACTAAGGCTAGCACAGGAATGGCATCCATTGTCTCTCAGCATTCACAAGGCAAGAGCCACACAGTATCCCCAGCAGTGCACTACACTATGTGTTGTGATGCTGGTGTCACTGTAAACTACAGGGGCAAAAGCAGATTTCATGCTTCATAGGGATTTCTTTTTCCAACTCTCTGGTTGGCTTCAGTAAAACTTTAGGGATTTTTCTCCTTATTTGGGGTTTGTGGTAGTTTCTTTCCTCTGTTTTAATTGCCTCCGGCAAAGTTATTTAATCCTCTGCCTTTCTTCCCACACATAGAAATATGAAATTATGCTGAACGCAGCAAATATGCATCTTTTTCACAGGTTTTAAGATTAACAAGTTTCCCATAAGAGCAAGGAAGCATCTGTAGAAATCTTCCAACACTTTTTCTTGTGGTTATTTGAATGTTTTCAGATATTTTAAGAACATGTCTTCAGAGAAAGCACATCTCTCAGGTTTTCCTGTCACCACCTCTTGTTTCAGCAGTTTATATTTTTCATGCAGGCAATTTCAGTGATGACTGTTAAATTAATTTAAGAGTGCAGTTCCTGTGGGCAAACATTCATATCACTAAAGTCACTGCCGTGACTAGTATTGACCCATGGAAACACTGCATATAAGGCAAAGAGTAATACATTACAGAAATTAAAACATGGTCTGTCCAGAAAATGGTTAAAAAACCCCAGCAATGTTAGGGCAGTGTAGAGAAGGCCGTATTTTTACCATCAAGATGCATCTCTTCTTTAGGTAAATAAAAGGACAAACTCCCCAAGTCCAGCAGCCCCAAGGAAAGAGTTCAACTGGCAAAAACATAACGTAAGTGTGGAAAAATGTTGCATGGAATGGTATGTGTGTGGCAGGAGGTTGTTTTTCCTTCCATCAGCTAATTTGGTAGAAACATTCTTCACCTTAATATCAAGGTAACTCCACTCAAGCTGGCAAGTTCCTACTAGCTGGAGATGCAAACCTCCGGAGCCCCAGCAAAGGCGTGCTTCCGTCTGTGGCACCGTGGTTATTTTCTCAACTGCCTGTCTGCATGATGACCTGTTTTCTTAATTTCCACCTCCCTTTTGTTTTCTGCCAGTTCCTGTGGTGAGGCAGAAATCCTGTGACTTGTGACCACTTACTGAGGGCTGGATTTGCAGACAGTGATCCCATTAAACCTGACATGGTGCCGATGTCCAGGTTCACTCATCCAGTAAGGCTTTAGTTGATATACTCTTACCAAAGATTCAAATATTAGGTAAAGGTAGAGCAGGGCAGAATAAAAACTGAAACCAGAAAATTTCTTTGTGTAGAACCAGAACTGAAGTCAGTAATTTTATGTTCCTTTGATAATTTCCTCTTTTCAAAGACTGTGTGGAAATCCTTTGCTGGCATTCACCTACACACTCCACACCACTGAAACTACCTGCTGCTACCTCTCCTCAAGCAGGATTGTCTCATCTTCCACCCTTCCAGATGTTCTTTTGTACTGTGACACCCACCACTTTAATCAGGATTTTGCCATTGTGCATTTCCAGCAAAACATTTTGCATTTCCAGCAAAACAATACTCAGCATAGAAAACTTAGTAGATATCCAGGATCTGCCTTAATATTTATTCATCTCCAGTTAAAAGAGTATCTCAAATGCTGCCTGTGGGCCTTTCCCAGCTGATCCATCCCTTCAGTTCACCAAGGGGAAGGGCGACGTGGTACCTGCCACAAACCAGGGCAGCTGGTATCTCACTATGAAGGCTGAAAAGGTTTTCTGCTGCAAGGGCCACAAAAGACAATGCACACACATTTCATAGAACATACTGTCCTTGCTTGTGACATTTTTCTATATCCAAACCCAAAGTACCAAATAACAGACGGTGATGATAAAACCTTGCACAAAATTAAGAAATCAGTTGATGTGGTAAAAGCACTGGTCCACAATAGGACCCTGGGTAATGAGACCATGAAGAGAGAGTGAGCTTAGGTCACCCCCTTGGATTACATCACACTCAGTGCATGATTACACCTGACATTTCTTCTAACCTGTTTAATTCTTCTAATATAGTAGATAGCAATGGCTGCCCCCATTGCTTGGGATCAATTTTTCTTATTAGGCATTTTCTCCCCTTACCGTTTAATCCAAAGTCTGTCTTACTCTTGTCACTACAATGATTAAAACCCCCACTGCTATTGTAGCAGGAATGTAGATTCCTTTGTCCTACTGCAGTTATAATTTAGAGAATAGAGTGTCCTACCTACCCAAGGTTCCCTTCTGCTTTCAAGGCAGTTTCTGTCCCAGGGCATGATGCACAGCTGTATTACATTGCTTGACACAGAGATGCTGCCTTATAAAGTTAGAAGGCTATATAAATAATTCATCATGAAGAGAACAGTGTGCTCTGAAATCTGCCATACGTAACTGCTCTCTGGGGGAAACAAAAATCCAACCAAAAAAGTTATCTGCAGGATAACTAGCTAGGAAACACCTGCCATGATTTTCCTATCTTAAGACAGAAATTCCCGAAGAATTACTAGGTCTGAATTAAAAATCTATTAAGCTTTCTTAGAGTGAAAATCTTTTAAATGTAACAAAACTTTCATTTTTCATTATCTAGAGGAACCCACAAGTTAGACAAGGGGTCTATTTAATTATCCTTAAATGTGTCACTCCAGTTCTCCATCCTCTCTCGTACAAATGGATGTGGAACAGGCTGAAAGCCCAGGAAATGAGGAAGTGGAAAACAGGTCTCTCCAAGAGGTGGCACCAAACTGCTGCCTGAGGATCCTTTATAGGAGCATGAAAGATCTTTCCTTTAGATTCCTCACTTAAAATCATCTTCTTATTTACAACACACAGACAAGTAATAGGAGGGAAGGGCCAGTGTTTAGCATGCAGAGAGTTTCTGTGTAAAATCTGAGATACTTTATGGGAGAAAAGCCTCGGCATGCTCTCACTCCTAGGATTTCACCGTTGCGTGAGTAATTCGCATGCCTGTGGCTGGACAGGCTGGCTCAAAAATTCATTCTTGTCCAAGTCAAAAATGCAGAGGTATTCTAGATTAGTTCTAAACTGAGTAGAATTAAAATTCAGAATGATTAATATTTTAATCTATCCAAGTTTTGATGTCTCGGTACAGAAAGGAGACAGAAGATATCAAATCACACAGCCAAGAACATCAGAAGAAAAGATGCTAAGGAATCTAATAGTTATTTTCTCCCTTTTGTAGTGGCAAAATATTATCTACATTTGGTATTTCAACTGTTGACAAAGTCAATAATTCAGATCTACCTCAACAGCGTATAGAAGTCATGATTTCTTGGTGATGTCCCTCTTCTTATATTGACAGTATTAGTTTATATTTTCCAGTGGTAAGCCAACCAGTTGTTGGTTTCTGATGCAATTTTCTCACTCACAACTTGAGCTATTATTCAGCAAGGCAGCCAAAATCCAGTTGTTTCCATGATAAATCCTGCCCACATCTGAGATTACACATCACAGTTGGAACTGTGATTTTATAACCACTAAAAAGCAGAATCAGACAACGTGGTCAGGAGCTCAGCAGTGTGGTCTCTGTTCTCACAGCAGTATCTGTACCCAGCCCCAGGCGCTGCTGTGCCGTGGGAGAGATGCTGGGCAGGCATCCTGCAGACCCTCCAGAAAAGTCAGCTCTGCCAAGGAGCACAGCTGGTTTAACAGAGCCCCACCACTGCCTTAGCAGGATTATGGGATAATCTTTTTCCTCAGGGGTCACAGTTCATTTTTCCATCACAGACACATTACTGTCAGTCTAAGATGCTGGATTACTGCTGCCTGTATTGCGCAGCCTGTGAGACCTGACAAAGCACAGATCAGAAATGATAAAAATCTCCCCCAAAAAAGGCATAACCTAAAAAGCGGCAGTTTATATCCAGCCAGACCACCCTCCTGGAAGTTCAGTTTAACAGTTCCCAAGGTTTGCAAAACTTCTGCTCCAGCGGTAGGATGGGCTTTGTCTCTTCATTTGACCCCGAAAGGCTGAAAAAATAAATCCCATTTGGTTCACTGGAAATTCAGATGTGTGGAGAGCTGCAGTTTTCTCAGCGAGGGGTTTTCCCCAAGACAAGCTGTTAACCACAGCAGGATTAGAGCTCCAGGGGGGAAGCAGAAAGGGGAGTGGGGGGAAGTAGGGAGAGACTTCCTTAGTAAGCCACGAGTGTAAGCTGTGCAACATTACCAGGTCTGTGAAAGTCTTAAAAATGTGCCCTGGCTGACTTGCTCCTCAAATTTTGCCCTCAGTCAGGGGAATTCTGATTCACTGATTGCTCAGGGTATGGTGGGACCCTACATGCCACTTGAGAAAACTGACACCCTACAGCCTCTCACGATGTGCATCTACAAGAGAATTGGCTTCTTTTAATCCTACAGGCAGGAAGAAGCAGAGACCATTCTCTTCATCCCTCATTCTGGTGTAACAGTAATTCAGATTGAAGCAAAAGGACCTCATATAATCTGACAAATTCCTGTGAACATCATAATCATTCTATTCTTACTCTTCTAAATAATTATAATAATATTCTTAATAATTCTAAATTACTGTCCTCTGTACAACAGCTAGTACTAGGTATTACTCGATAGTTATCTTGGTTTTTCCTTTCCTTCCATATGATGTGTTTAACTCAACACTGCATCAGCCCTCTTCATTCCTGCTCTGGAGAGAGGCAGAGAACCAGAACTACCAAAAGCAAAATCAGAAGTGGTGCTTTACTATGTTAATAAGGATGATTTGGCAGTGAATATTACACACTTTTTCCTCTCCTTTTTAGTCAGACCACAGGTTTCATCAGAGGGTGTCAGTAATGCAAATTTCTACCAAACCCCAAAACCCAATCTTTGGGTTTTTCTCTCTGAAGGTGGTCTTTCATTTGGGCTAACTCCATCTGCATGTCCCACAAAGCCACATCACAATCTGGCATCCACACTAACAGTGAGTAACATCTAGGCAGTCATGGTATTTTTTGGAGCAGCTCTACAATATATTTTCCTTACAGCTACTTGGGGCCAACCACAGCCACAGCCCGTGGCTGTGCTGCAGTGAAACCCCACAGCATTGCTCCTGATGGGCACATCACCTGCTCTGTCCTGGACCCTGCTGACACTCACAGGCACCTGCCCTGGCCACGTGCACATCTTCTTCTTCAGTGCTCCCTCTTGGTCTCCCTCATCCCACCCAGTGAGCACCTAAGCTTTGGTACATAAAACGGTAACACCCGGGTAGGGAGTAGGTGTCAAGGAAGATATCTCTCCTTCACAAACATAAGAAAACAAGAAGAATCTGTGTCCTTGGCCAGGTATCTGCTTTCTCCTACTCTTTTTAAATTGTAAGACAAATGTCAGACTGCATCTGCTACTAAATGCAAGGTAAAAATGAAAGGCTTCTGCTACATGCCAGACTGATTATGGATCACAGGCTGCTAGTGATGGTGATTCATTGCCTTGAAATGATTGTCTAGGAAATAAAAAGCAGGGATTACTCTCTGGCCCTGAGCATCAAATTAGCTTGTCCTCCTCTCCAAAAAAGTGCCCAAGCTTATATGAATACAGGATTTATCAGGTACCACATTCACACCCCCACATCCAGTACCCTCCGGTAGGAGATATTTCGGTAATTTATGGCTCAGCAGCTCCTCCTATGGCTTCCCCTCAAAGCTGTCCTCATAGCCCCACCCTGGGAGCTCTCCAACAACTTTATATCTTCCTTCTGTTTTAGCACCCAAAAAATCACGCAATATCCAAGGTGAGGCCACCCGAGTGCAGGGCAGAGGGGGACAATCCCCTCCCTTGCCAGGTCAGTGTTTTTAGGCCTGAAACCCCCCAGGACATGGGTGGCACTCCTGCCTGCCAGGGCACTGCTGACATTTCCGTGTCAGTCAGCACAGTGAACTCAGACTTTCTAGACTATGCTTAGACTTCTAACTCCTTCTGTTTCTCTTCCATCCTGTATGTATTTGTGTCAAGTCACTTCAAATACGCCAATGGCCGTGGCAGTGGGAAAGAAAAGGGTCAAATCCTCCTCACCCTGCTGTCTTTGTGGGCACTCCTTTGCTATTTCCAGTACATGACTGTCTTGGTTTGAAGGACAAGTGTCTGCTAAGAAAAGCAGGAACCTCCCTTGGAATGGAAAACGTAACCCCCTTCCCTTCAGATTATTATAATTTTGAAATTAAGGGGCTTTCAGGCCAAGATATGAGAAAAGCAATACCAGTTCTTTACCAGTATGTATGATAAGGCAAACAAACACCAGTAACTGTGTCAGTACCACCAAACAGAACCAGAGCCCAGTGACGCCTCTCGGCCCCAGGCCCGTTCCCGTCGGTGCAGTGCCGCTCACGGCCGGCAGGGGCGCTGGCGGCTCCCGGTGCGNCAAAATCCTGGGTGGTAGGCGAGATGTATCAAACTCCGGAGCTGCAGCGGGAGCCTCGGGATGTCTCGGCAGGCAGGGCGTGCAGGGACTACAAGTGTAGTGAACAACCCAGCGCAGTGCCAAAGAGGTGGGAGGCTGGGCAATGGCAGCTCTTCTCCCGAACACGGCAGAGAGGGACTCCCTGGGAGGGGAAAGGGGCTTGGGGGTCCTGGGGTTTCCCGTGAGGAAACCCTCCAGCAGAGGGTAAAAAGTCCCTCTTTAAGTGAGGGAGAGCGTCAATAAGGTCCCAGTGCAATGGCTGCTCCCACGAGCAGAGCTCCACTGACAGCAGAAGGCAGCAGAAGACAGAACCCCGCAGTGGTGGTAAATTCTTCCCAAGGCAACTGCAGCTTCCTTCCCCTCCAAATGCCCGGAGAGCCAGAGGGGGCTAGGAGATGCACCCAACCCCTTCCTCCAGCCCAATTCTCACAGTACTTCAGCCCCTCCACTAGAAACCCCCCAGCTAAGCGGACAGACAGCCGGACAGACAGCCGCACCCTGCCTGGAGAAAGTTCTTTTGGTCTCTCCTAAGTACCTGGTCCTTAATGTCTCTTAGCAACAAAGACTTGGAGAAAATTCTGTAAGACAAAGAAACAAAAGGAGAACCCCTTAACCCCGACAATGACTTTTCTTTGAAGATTCTCTGGGAAGACGGTCCTCCTTCTGAGTGCTCCACAGCCTGCCCTCTGCCTTGCACAGGTCGTTCCCCTGGGGGCCCTGTGCTGTGGGAGTCAGCTACGTCAATCAGGCCTTTGCCCACCCACAACTTTGTTTTGTTCCCTCCCAGTTTTATGTTAATCCCTTTATAGTTATGCAGATAACCTAGTTAATATTCAAAGTTCTAGAAAGTTCTGTTAGATTCGATATTTTATTGGTTAAGACGTGTTGGTTGACACCCCCAAATTGTGTCATTGGCTGTTGTACCCTTAATCCCTGCTCTACCCCTCAATCCCATTGGCTGTATACCCTTTCTCCTCCCCTTTTCCGTGTCCCTTAAATACTCCCTCCCAGACCCTCAGACTTGCCTTGCTGCCCTCGTCCCCTTTGGCGCGGCTCCCTGTTCCCCTGTGGGAAAAAAGTGTTGTCGGAATACGAACAGCAAAGCCTCCCTCCATTTCTTCATCTCCTCCTGCGCTGCTGCCTACACCTGCACCCGTGCAGTGCCCTCGGCTAGTCCCTGGCTTCAACCCTGTTGTTGACGCTCCGGCAGGACTTGGGCTAACTGCTCGGCCAGCGTCACCGTGCCTTAAATATGGGATGAGTCCCACAGCTGAGGAGGCCCCCATTGGTGACAGCCCCAGGCAGAGACGCGATGCACAACCCCAGGAGACCTAAGAAGCTCCATCCTTCCTTGCAGGGCTCTGTGTGCAGGTCCAGCTCCAGCAGCTGCTGGCACCAAGCCCCGGGGCACATACCTGCCATTGCTGGGCAGCCTCAAGGAGGGCCAGCCTTGATTGAGAACCATTCCTACCTCTTGGCGCGCAAAGAGCGCGCTCCAGCTCGCCAGATCCCTGGGAGCGGGGTGGAATCCCCACTGTGGGAGGTATCTAGGAAAGGAAAGCCTGGGTATGGCACTGAGTGCTGCACTCCAGTGGCCACAGTGGAGATGGGTCACAGGTTGGACACGATGATCTCACAGGGCTCTTGCAAGCTGATGGATTGTGTGATTCTGTGACATCACAGCTGTTGGGCACAGCGCGGTGGCTGGCAACCGTTGCCAGCCCGTGCCCGTGCCTGTGCCCAGAGCCTGGGCAGAACTTGGCGCGCACAGAGCAACAGCCAGATCCTGTGAGCAGGTGGCAGCTGGTTGCGCAGCAGCACCATGGCTGGCCAGTGCTTCCGCTGGTTCCTGCCGCTTGTGCTGCTCGTGATCTTGGGCCGTCCCCTGGACACTCCCAGCCATCCTGCCAGGGACACAGGCACCTCAGCTGCACTTGCTGAGGCCCTGGAGCAGCAGGACATGGGCCCAGGGACGACCCCCTTGGGGCATGTGGCGCTTCTTTCTTGGACTTGCAAAGCCCTGAACCTGCTGATGATGGGTGTTAGCCTCAGCCGGTGGCTTTGCAGAAAGCTCCAGAGATGCTGGGGAGAGGTGAGGGAGGTCAGGCAGGTGGGATGGTTCTGGGGTGGCCAGGATCTGCCGAGGCCTTGGGCCAAGCCAGTGTTGGGCGAGACCTGAGAGCCCCGTGGAGGAGAAAACTTGGGCAGGTTCCCAGGGTCGTGGGCCTCTTGAGCAGCCCTTTGCCCAAGGCCCAGAGGCAGCAGGGGGACCTCAGCCCCTGGGCAGGAATCGGGCCCAGGCTGAGCCCAGGGACACCAGGCAGAGCCTCTGCCCAGGGCAGCCCAGCCAGGTGCAAGTCTCTCCTGCAGAGGCCAAAGCCAGCCCCGAGGCCCCTCTGCCCCCTGATGTTGGGGAAGATGAAACAGGAAAGCCTTATAAATATAACTGCTTAGATTTTGAGAATATGAAACCTCTAAGTGAAATAGAAATAAGAGCGAAGTTCAATGTCTAAAATGCCAAGCCTCAGTTACTGAACAACTGAGAAACAATAGTATGGCCAGCTAAAGGCAATCCCCTCTGAGTTAAAAAGTGTCCCTCTCCTTATCAAAGGTCCTAGGGTCACATAGTATGGTAATGTAATGATTCTTATAGGCTGTATGTAAATGCTATAGGATTTGTGTCTTGTACTAGTTTGGTTAGTGTAAATTAGAATATTCAGTAGAAAAAGAGATAAAGTATCGGGAACTTCGCGTGCTCGCTCTCTTGCCCTTTTCCTTTTCTGCTCTTCTTCTCTTTTCTTTTTCTTATCTCTCTCTCGGGCCTGCTCAGAGCTGCAGCTGGTAGCTCTTAGCAGGCCCCCTATACCCACGCCCTAAGCAATAAACCGCATGCTCCAAGACCAGCCTTGACTCCAGAGATCTCTTGTCTCCATCCATTTCACCACCGTCCCAACCGTCCACACCCCATTCCTACGCCCTTCCATCAGGCTCCCAGTGTTGTGTTTTCCAGGAGAAGCACCAGAGCCCCTCAGCCTCTGCAGGGACATGCTACCAGGGACATGGCTGCTGCAAGAAGCTGCTCCAGCTGCTGAGAGACAACCGTGCCCTGATGTGGCTGTGCCTGCACCACCGCCCTCTGCAGAGGCCCAGAGAGAAGAGACTGAGGAAATGGGGCATTTGGAAGAGGAAGAGACTGTACTTCTCCCCTTGACGGTGCCTCTCCAGCCTGGCTCTCCGTTTGCAGCTCACTGCAGACGATGCATGACCAGTGCTCAGCCTGGGCACTGCGACATCCCCTACCATAGGTTTTAGTTTAGACCCCCACTCTTAGGTTCCCAGCAGTCTGTTCCCCCCGAAATTGTAGTTTTTCATAGTGTTCAAGTTCCCAAAAGTCGATGTAGTTTTAGGCATAAGGTTCTCCCCCTCATAGTTTTTGCACCCCTAGCTGTAGGTCTTAAGAGTTGTCTTGGTTTGAAACAAATTTGGAAGAAAACCTCCGAAATGAATGTCCCTCTGTTAGAAGGCAGATTTCAGCAGTGTCCCCCCCCCACCAGGTCTGGTGAGAAATTCCTAGGAGGAAAGTGAAAAAAAAAAGCTGTTTATTTAACAAGAAAAGTGCACGCAGGCATGGAAAAAAAAAGAATGAATAATGTTAAATAATAAAACCTCTTGCTGTGGAGAAGACCTGGGAAGATTTTCAAAGTCCTTTGTGGGTGTGGCTCTCTCCTCTCAAGAGCTGGGGTTCAGCGTGGGCCCCTCCGGGCCAGGGTGTGGGGCCTCCCGGTGATGTTCTGGTGTTGCTGAACAGTCCAGAAGAGAAGAAGAAGCCAAAGTCCCAGGAAAACCTTTTTTCCTCAGCTTATGAACGAGAAGCTAACTAAAAAGCAAAGGAATGTAACTTTCTTCTCTGCTGCAGAAGCCGAGATCTGGGAAGCGAGCGAACGAGTCGTCTTGGTTTTTTGAACACAAGCCACTGAAAGAATTCCACTGGCTCTTCCCCCCTCTCTCTTAAAGGTACAGAAAGGCACAGGATTCATGTCTGGGCATAGAGCAGGCGATAGGTAATACAGCATCAAAAAGTCACCCCAAGACAGGAGCAGTCCAAACCAATAAAGTTCACCTTTTCTATACATTGCTGCATTTTTTTATTGGTTATTCCATCTGAGAGGGAACAGAGTGATTGCGTGGTTTTTCACCTGAGCTGCAGAGCAGCCGGAGTGGAGAGGCTGAGTGTAACAGCAGTGCTTGAGAGAGAGAGTATGGAGGGCAGCCGGGAAGAAGATGGTGGGCAGTATTCTCTTGCCTCCATCTTCCAAGGAAGCTCTGATGCGATCAGTGTCCGCACTGTGCCGGGGGCCCCCAAAGGCGCAGGGAGGTATTGTCTGGGTGGTGTATGTTTGGGAACCCAATTTAGCCATTTAGCAGGTTGAAGGGTGAGACACACATAAGGCTGCCTAGCATGATTTCCATTCATTTTCTCTGTTTTTACATTTCTAGGAAGCCCTCCACCCCCTTTCATGTCAAGCATAAAGAGACAGGAGCAAGCTTCTGTAAAACAGGTGATCCATTCTGAATAAGCTCCTTACTCCTTAGAAATGCAGAATAAAACATCTCATGTAAGATTTTTCCAAGAGTACCCTTGAATAGAACCAACGTTTGTACGGCAATGAATTACTCCAGCAGCTCCTATCGATTCCTTCAGCATTCAAACAGCTTCAGAAACTTCCATCCAACCCAAGCACCTTTAATTCCCTTCTCCACTTGAAAACAGCCTTGCTGCTCCTTTCTCTTCAAATCCCCATCCTGCTAATAAGCATCACCTGAAGGAGCCTCCTGCCACAAGGAACCAGCAGCTGCAGAAACAGCACCTGTGATTCTGCTCCCTATGTGTATTTGGGAGTCTGAATATTTCCTTCGTTTTAATTTGGTCTCCTCCATTTATAATGCACCTGATAATATTTTCAGTCAGAAATACTTGGAGTTTATAATATCTTTCTAATCCCTTGAATCATTAATGCTCAAAATAAATTGAGTTAGGTGTTCCCAGCTCTCACAGCTGAGAATTTGAAAATAAAAGCCATTTTAACTAAAAGCTCTGAATTTGAATAAAGACAGCCAAAAACTAGTTCATAACCCATGAATTTTAATTAATTTACAACTATCCCATTATTTGATTTGATATGATTTTACTGTAAAGGCTCAAATCCTGTTGTTTAGCTTTTTAGTGGCTGCAGGCCTCAACAGCTGACTGTGCAGTTGGCATTTTAAGAAACAAATCTAGAGTTTGAGTGTCAAGCCAACAACACAATGTGTGTACCCCAGGTGGCTGAAAGACAGCACTTGTAAAGGGATTTTCTGACATCGGGATGTCCTCCCCTGCAGTGAGCAGTATGGACAAGCAGGAATCCTTTTGAGAACTCAAGCAATTCAGACAGTGATCCCCTCAAACTACCTTATGTCAGAACCAATACACCATTTCATTTTGTCTCCACACCATGAATTTACTTTGCCATTTTTAACTCCCCATTGAAAGCCCATTCTTTCCCATCACCAATGATTCCTGACTTTTATTTAGCCCCTAAGCCCCTCATTCTCCTGGATTAGGAGCCAAATACGTACACAGATAGAAAGAAATTGAACCTGCACAAAAATTGAACCTCGACAACTGGGATCTTTTTGGAGTGTCTCATGTGAGCTTGTATGTGTGTCAAAATACAGTATGGGAAATGCTACAAATATTTCCTTAAAAAGATACATTTTAAAAGAAGTACCAATTCTATGTGTGCCTTTGGAACTTTGCTTTAAAGGAAAGTGCATTTGCAGATGACTCCAAACTGAGCTCAGCTCTTCAACAAACATTTCTACTTTGTGTTTTCATTGGGTCAGACAACAAATCACACCTCTGAGAACCACTCCGATTTGGAGGAGTTCCAAAAGGTCTTTGCAGGTGGCCTCTGTGAACATTTTGGTTGGTCTGTGCTTCCCCCAGGGCTTAGCCATACATCCAGAGCAGTTTCTGGGGCTCAAATTCTGTTCTTTTCCTTTCTCCCAGTCTCTTCCGCACTGCAGCAAAGACATTGCTTGTTCTTTCAGGTCATTCCTCTGAGATTATTCCAGTTCTCCAGAGTCCATATATCTTACAGATTTGAAAACAACCCAAACCACATGGACTTTGAACTGCATTACTTTTATTTCAGTTCTTGAACCACCCTTTCTAGTTGTGCCGACAAGCCGGCCTAGAACTGGGTTTGCACAATCTCTGCAACACTGTTGAGTGTGTCGACAGGAAAAACCAGAAACCCAGAGCAAAAATGAGTAGTTCGGATAAGCTCAGGAATTAACACTGAATCAGTAGGAATCTGTTTAACCTGATACATCTGCAGGACCCAAACAAAGCACAGTTAATCCGCAGAAACTGAACGTGCTCTTTTGAAACTTTTCACCCAAAAATGCGGTCCCGGGAAGGACTCTGTTCCGAGGGCAGCGGTGCCATCTAGTGATTGGAAGGACTCACTGCACCATTTACATCCCACAGCTACAACACGGAACACCCGGATTTACCTGGTGAAAAGGTTGAAATATTGAAAAGGTGCACTACAGAAAATAAAATGCCTTCTCGTGATGCCACTTTTTTGATAAAGGCAAGACATAAACAGATTTTTCAGCAACAGCTGAATATTCATTTCTATGGGAAGATTTATTTATCTCTTCTTGGCTTTCCCATTATACATGTATTTAAAAGTTACTGTAAATATTTGTAATTATGGACTGTTTTTTAAAATAAGCTGTAAATTTTTCAGTGCTTTGTCTTAAAAAACTTAGATGACAAGTGATTACAATGACAACTGATCAGATTAAAACAGGTTTCAAAGTTGATTTTGATCATGTTGCTTTGCTGACTATTAGGAAGTCTGACAGACACCCTGTCTGCCTGTTGAGTGATTTTAGAATTCTTATGTACCATCATGCACTGATAAATCTATGAAAATATGAAATATACATTTATATATGCAGGCAAACATCCAAAAAAATGTTAGACCAAAGCTTAAAGAGCTCAACTTCCACAGAGACAAAGTCCAGGCAAAAGAATAGAATATGTCTGCAAGAAAAGATGAGATGCCTTAATTATCAGACCTCAGACAAGTCAGACATTCCTCATGTGTAACCCCTCTACACTGCTGTGTCTCATAGCACAACACAGAGTACCATGGGGGTGTACATTATTGTGATTATGTGTTCACGGATGTGTTTGGAATGAGCTGCAGAAAACTGCTTAGAAGCGTCTCGTTTTGGAGTTTACCTGCTGTACATTGATCCCGAAAGTTCAGTTCACAGATTGCCCCTTCCTTGTCATTAATAAATCCATAGCCCCTTTGTTGAGGAGCAGACGTGGTGCAGGCAGCCCGGTTTGCAAGCTGCAGTGTGAGATGCAGACTGAGCTCTGGGTGGGAGCCCAGAGAGACAAGAGGCCGTGAACTGCCACCCTTTGCATCACAAAGGGCACAAAGAGCGGTGGCACAGCCGGTGCATGGGCACTGAGAGACGCGGGAGGAAGAGCGAGGCTTGTGAGCGGGTAGATTGCGAGGGGATCAAAGCCCGGGGTCCCTTCGCTGGGGATCCTCGTCGGAGGCACCAGCTCGGGCTGTTTCTGTGTTACTGCGCCCTGAATAAATGGCTTTATGGAACGAGACGTCCGAGACTCTGCCATGGCAAACACGGGGTCGAACTGGCGAGGAAACCTGGTCTGACCGTGTGAGTAGATGTGGGGAGTCAAGCGGGGCTGCCACTGGAGCCGCCCGCTGTGGAGGGGCTTGGGTCCCAGCAGTGAAAATCCCTGGCCTTGGGAGTGTGACCAGCAGGGAGGCTCGAGAACGGTCAGAACGGGAAGTCTCCTTAACATTCTCTGAGCCTCTTTTAAAGCATGCGAATTGACCAGTTTTTCCCTGAGCCAGCACTACAGTGTTCATCTCTTGACCCTTTCCAAGCAAGGTCCTCTGCATCTTCTCAGATGTACAAATTGTAGATATTAGGCCACTTTCAAGTTTGTTGTTGCAGCCTCTAGAGGTCATGGTATTTGGCACCATGAAAACAGCGGATACCCAGCAATGCCTGAAACAAACTTCTGGCAAACACATACACATCTGCCACTCAAAATTTGCTCTTTTATTGTGACAAGCTGTAAGAAAGATCCCCTGACAGAATTATGACTTCACAGATCACAGCTGTTATTTATGCTCTATGAAATGTCACCAACATCTGCTAACGTAGTGAAATGCAGAACTGCAAAGCAATCTGAAGTTCAGATGTAAACAAACAAAACCAGTTTCCAAACAGTTTTATAAAAGGCAATAACGCTGAAATAGCCTAAGTATTTTAAAATCTAAAAGGGTATCAATCTGTTGAATTTTTATGGAATGAGATGCATATGTGAATGGAAAACTTCAGTTTTCCAAACGTAAGTCATATGTGACTCTCTGAATAAAGTCAAGGTTTTCAAAGGTTGTTTGTATGTTTTGTCTGCTGTGTTGGCACTCCTGGTCTGCACATTTAATATTAATGGAAATACAGGTGTCCCTTCACATAGTGCCTTAGGGTGTATCACCTCTGGGCAATTCAGAAGTGCCACAGGCACACTGACAGTCACATCCAGAAAGGGATGTCCTGGGACGCTGAGCCAGACCTGCCAGCACCTCCTTGTGAGGCCTCGTGTCACACAGCAGCGAGCCTGACCTGGCTGGGAAAAGGAACCTGCACATTTGCCTTGGGGCAGCCAAATGACTCCAGCTGTTCTTTCCAGCATACAGAAATGGCCCTGATCAGTGAAAAAGCATCAGTTCTTGCAATCCAAACACCTGAAACTTTAGAAATACCTTGTGAAACACTTTGTGAAACTGTAACCCCTGCCACCACAGATGCAAACCTAAATGTACATTTCCAAATACACACAGTCCAATTTTTACAGTATGCAATGGATCTCCACACCCCATCTTTAGTATCCTTTGGTACAAAGAAGTTGCTGACCCAGAGCAAAAGAACCTGTCCTGGTCTCCTAAATGACAGTACAAACTTCACTTCTCGGGCTTTTCTGAAAGGAGTCCCTGCAAAAACAAACATCAAGGGACACTGGAGAAAGCACTGGAAAGTCAAACGCTGGACATCCAAACCACTCTGTCAGTTTCTTGGGATATACTGATTATCAGTCCCCTAGAAATAAGCTAGATGATGAGACAATGATGAGAATAAGACAATAATGAGAACTTTCCAGAAATGTGCAGCTCTCTTCACACCCCCCAAAGCCACAGGCTGGTGTCAGAGAAGCCAGAATCCAACAGCCACCGGAACAGCCCTGCTCTTCCTGGAGTCATGTGAACACTAGGTATAGGATGCTAGGAGATGGTGCCAAATGTCATCGAGATCTTGCTAGTGTTAAAGGAGATCAGTGAGAAGGTTTTCTCCACCTGTGGCACACGGAAAGACTCCAGGGATGGGAGCAGATGGTGGTGGCGTGTGTGTGTGGTGTAGCTAGGGACCCTTGCACAGAATACAAGCAATAGTGGACTTTTTACCCTGAAACACACACTCCTCCACCAATGCTTTGAGATAACAAAAGCTGCACCTACAAAATTTCCCAATGGATCACAGTTTTTGCTTGGCAAAAACAACATATCAGCAGAACAAGGAAGTCACCATTGCTAGATGACCTTTAAAAATTAACATCTTGTAAACTTCAAATTTTCAGAGAGAAACAAAGCTACAGATGGCTCACTACCCTGAGAACCCATGTGGAGAACCAAAACTTGAAGGTGCACAGGGGCTGATAAATTAACCTCTAGATTGCCTATGTGTTCATAGAGCTTGGAGCTGACACATGCTCTGAGATTGCCTGTCACCTTCCAAGGCTCTGACTCCTAAGGCTGGCTAGGACAGCACTGGAGCTGGAGATAGCCAGAAGTTGGCTTTTGAAAACAGTGCTAGATGTGGATAGCAGGATAGCATTTCCACCTAAGGTTTGGAACTAAGGAATGAAATAAAACTTTTTTCACTCCATGGAAAGTTTCAGGAACTTGAGTGGGATATTTAATTAAAGTACTAAGATTTCAAGCAGCTCCAAGAAAGTTCAGGAGTCTAAGAACAGACAAGTAAAGATCACCCTGCTAAACAACTTGCAGAGGTAATTAAGAGCCAGACAACACTGAAGAACCTTTGCATTCTATGCTACATTCAAGTTGGGGTGGAGAGTGTGAAACCATCACAGACAGTACTGTAAGTGATTTAACAAAGGCTGTCTAATAAGAAAAATATGCAGATACACTGTGCTTGACAACAACTAGTAAGGTAGGCCAAAGCCACATGGCTACTTAACTGCAGACAAGAAGCTGAGCCAAGATCTAACACTCAGGAACAACATGGAGTCCTGGGAGCTCTCAGAAAAGAAAATAAGAGGAACTGAGGGAGAAGCACGACACCATCCTCCTCTGTTTCAGCTGCATGCTGGGTGGGTGCAATTTCAGATCTAAAGGACTGGCCTCATTATTGCAGCCAACAAAGACTACCTGGCTCAGTGCTCGTACGCGGGTACCCCTATAGTGCAACAAAGCACTTAGAGCAGAATTATGGATGTTTAAAAAGGACATAAATAAGATTCACTTCTTGACAGAAAAGACAGGAGTTATGTATAAAACCTTTAATCTTATGCTCTTTCAGTCTAAAAGCAAGGCCAGCCCAACTCATATTACAATTTGTCAGTGTCTTAACAATTGCAAGACTGGAACAAGCTGGTATTTGCCATTTATTTCCACAGTACATTGCTAGTCACAGGCAATCTGCAAGTGACTCCAACTGTGATTCTTTATCCTCTCCTGTAAGAGAGGACATGGAGCCTAAGACAGCTATAGGAAAGCCCATATTGCTCAGGTCCTCTCAGGTTCTCAGGATCTATTCAAATCTCATCCGTCCAGAACAGCTTCACTGGATTATTTATGTGATAATTCACATCTCTCTCATGTTGCAACCCCTGAGAAGTGAGGCATTCACTCTAGGGTGAAAGAACAGAAAAAGTAATCTTGGGTGTTTTCTGTGTAACATATGTGGCAAGTATTTTAAAAATCAGAAGTTTTATTAGCCTCACCTCTCTCAATCCATGACAAACTACAGATCACCAGTAAGATTAGCACTGAAAAGCTGCTAATGCAATAAAAGACCATAACTTAGGTAATTGAAGTTGTGTGTTTTAAAGGCCAAAGGTATCAATAACGCTGAACTGACAATAACAAAGATTTGTCAGCCTTTAAAAGCCTTAAATCTATGTGGTAGATAAGCAATAGATTTTTCAGCATTTAAAATAATTTTAAGAGCTTAATAAATTACCTGACAAGTAATTACAGCGTGTTCAGTGGTGTCCTGGTTTTGAAAGACAGGTGTCTGTCAAGGAAGGCAGGAGCCTCCCCTGAAATGGAAAACGCAACCCCCTTCCCTCTGAATTATTATAATTTTGAAATTAAGGGGCTTTCAGGCAAAGATATGAGGGATAGGAATAACAGTTCTTTACTAATATATATATATAACAACACAAACAAATGACAGTAACTGTGGCAGTTTAACAACAGCAAACAGAGTCACAAACCCAGTGCCGGCCTGCTCGGCTGTTGGGTGCTTTACCTTGGGTGCAGTTCCGATCACAGCCGGCAGGGGCGCTGGCGGCTCCCGGTGAGCAGGGCAGGTGCGATGGTTCCCCCGCGGCTGCAGGGGGCGCTCCGGAGCGAGCTCGGGGAGCACGCGGCA